>PVJX010004081.1:0-99193 GCA_004027295.1 Dolichotis patagonum | reverse complement strand
AGACCCCATCTCTTCCTTATCCTTTTTCTCTTTCCTCTTATAGGGTAACAGTGGCTGCAGGCAGCCCTCTGTGAACTGCTGAGATTGCTGTCTAAGAAAATTAGTCATTGCTTTTCATGCACCTTCAAGAAACTTGGCGCTCAAAAAATCCTCACTGTCTCGGCCTCTGTGATCTTACATCAGGCTCAGACACCCTGGACACCTCAACATCTCTGTGCCTCTGTTTCTACTCTGTATACAGAGAGTTGGAGCATGTTGGTTTGCTTTTAGATAGTACCTGGAACAGAGTAAATCTTAGAAATGCGAATTAGGCTTATGATTTTCTATTTCAAGCCACTCCACAATTAATGTCTCAAGTTAGAAGTGCAGAATGAAGCAAATACAGGGAATAGCCTTCTGTTGGGGTGTAACTCTGGAGACCCTTGTTTTGCATGCAGTTTTGGAATTAGGAAGAGATGAATCCGCTCTGTAAGACCAGGACAATAGCCAACACTTGACAGTCCTACGTTCTAGGCATGGCTCCACATTGCTACACATATTTACTTTTTTGCAAATGTCACAACAATTTGGTGAGGTTATTATTTTTCATTTTTTCCACTTCAAAACTGAAAAAATTGAGGCACGAAGACATAAAGTAACCTCCCTAAAGCCATACAACTAAGAACCAGTATCCTAACATTGGCTTAGAGGTTTTTTGCATGTGTGTGTGTGTGTGTGTGTGTAGTGCAGAGTGTATGTATATATTGTGTGTGTTTCACTTTGGACCTCAAATATTCCCCGGAGACCTATGTATTAAAGATTTCTTACTTTGGGGAAGTGGTGAAACTTCTAGAAGGCTTGGCCTCACAGCGAGTGTTCTCATAAAATGTGTATTGGAATGTGGTCCCTTTTCTCCTTCTCTTTGCTTCCCAGCTGTGTGAACTGAGTAGCTTTGCTCTACCAACCATGGACTGAAAGCTCTGAAGCAGTGAACCAAAATAGACCTTTCTTCTGTGTAAGCTTATTACCTCAGGTATTTTGTCACAGGAACTGAAAGCTTACCATGTACCAATAACCATACCACTCACTATCTGTCTCAGAACTATGAAAAAAACATATGCTGAAGACCACAGATAGTTTACTGTTAACTAAACCTTCTAGAACTCTCTGCCAGGAATTGAAATTTTCCATTTGGAGGAGGAAGAAATTAAAGATGAAATGGTGTGAATAAAGAAATTTAGCACGCAAGTTTTCTGAAAGTCCTTCCTGTGCCATTCCAGGTAATGACATCCTGTAGCTCATTTTGACTAAGTCACATCTTAGTGTGATGGCACAGGTCAGGGTTTCCCCTGTCATGGCTGCCTCAAGTCTACCTATGAAGACTAGCTGGGATAATCCCTCTACACAGTGAGTGCTTCTAGCATGGTGCAATGATGGATGTCCTTGGTCTTGCTTACTTAATTCATGTAAACGAAGCCAGTCAGCATGAAATTCTTACCCAGTGGCTACCTACAACTCCATGATTCTTTCCACTGCTGACTCTTGCCAGAAGAGCAGCAGAAACACACATACAATCCAGAGGTCTACTGAAGTCCAATAAGATTCTGTTTTACATGTGGTCCTCCAGCTTCCAGCCCACTCCCTCACAGATGTAGGTGGGAAACAGCAAGAGGAAGTATCAAGTGTAGGAAGAGCACTGATGGGGAGGCAGAGCCCTGAGATGATCTCTCCTTCCTTTACCTGTCCTCTGCCTGGACTTTGTGTTCAGAGACTTGAGTGGGTATTTTAAGTCTTCAGGGACATGACTTTCCCAGATTCTCAGGATAAATTTAACTCAGGTTAAATTTGTTTTCATCCTTCTTATTACCAGACATTCATTCTCTAAGGCTCAGTTCTTCTCAGAGTTTATTGCCAAATTCCATGTTAGAGATACGTACAGGAAGATTTCAGAGACATGGGGGAGAGCACGTGTACCCAATTATTATTCACAGCGAAGGCTGATAGAAATTCAAATGCCATAAAGAAGAAATTCAAAGAATGATGTAGTCAGTAAGGTATGAAAAGGAGGAGAAAATGTCTAATAAAAGGTTGAGCATTTCAAGTATGAAATTGCACCTAACTCTTAAGGCATTCCGAGGCAACAGAGTTCAATGAATTTCGCAGAAGAAAGCTAGATCATATAGTCAAAAGGATCAAAACTAAGATTGGAACCTGAGTCTGTTTTGAGGTAAAAAGAAATACAAATGTCTATCACATTTTTTTCTCAGCATTTATGGCATATCTACTGTTCATTAGATACTCTGCAATGCACACTTCATGTATTACCTTATTTAACCTTCGAAGGGTCTTTTGGAAGTAGGTGTTATTTGTCCTATTTTCTAGTAAAATGAGGCTTAAGTGACCTGGTGAAAGGAATAAGATTTCAGCTCAATTTTGTCTGGCTTCAGGATTTAAGCCCATTCTATATGTTTTCCTTTGCTTTTGTCTATACTTGGTAATGAAACATTCCCAAATTTAATCATGACTTTAATAATGCATTCTCATTTTGTAAATATTAGTACATTCCTCATAGTCACCAGCAAGCTTTCTCTTTTTATCTTAGGGACCATATATTATCTCTTTAACTCAACCATACTGTCAAATGACATCACTTCCTATTACGTAAGACTTCCGGGGAAAAGTAGTATGTCTATTCTGTGACCTCTACATATCTTTCTAATAACCACTCCTGGAAACCAGAGTGAGACTAAATCTTCCTATACCCTAGGCCCCATTAGCTAATGAATCCATGACTCTTCTCTTTCCTACACTGCCTCACATACAGAGACCTCAAAACTATATCTCTGGCCCAAATGTCTCTCTTGAACTTAGGTTTCATATACACGCTGGCATTCTTCAGAATCGTGGGAGTGGGATATTTGGTATAGGATGCTTTAAATGTATCAAAATCTATGGATGCTCAAGTTTTTCATATAAAATGGAGAAGTAATTACATATAATATGAATATATCATCCTATATATTTTGCATTGTCTCTAGATTATATCTAATACCTAATTACACTGGTTAATATCCAGTACAATATAAGAGATATATACATGGCTGCCATGTATAAATGTTGTGTACATTTCCTATTGTCCAGGAAATAATAAGATGAATGTCTGTACATGTTCATCGCAGATGAAATTCTTTTCCCACATTTTCAATCTCTGGTTGAATCTACAGATCCTGAACCTGTGGATATGGATACTTGATTATAATTTCAAACAAAAAAGCAGAACAGAGTGGCCTGAACAATATAATGTAGTGCTACAATTGAAATACACAGGATACATAGTGGTAGAATATTCATCCTAAAGCCACCTAATGATGTTCTGCTGAGATTACAGAAAGGCAGTGAAGAATAGATCTTCTCATAAGAGTCCAGGAAGAAGTTCCTGGGCCTTTTCTCTAAAAGTAGATACCATTTGCTACAAGACTTTTTTAAAAATACAAAATCCACTGGCCTCTTTGTTGTTGTTTCTGATTTTTATTTCCTTTAGAATCCTCTTTTGAATTATCATGATTAAAATACTCCTCTTGGTAGATTCCTGTCAATCTCTTTTTCTTGGTCTTCTAGAAACTCAGTAGGTGGAAGAGCAGCAGGGCAATGGCAGTTGGGTGGAGGCCCTACGGGTGTTTTCAGGGATGTCCAAGCTGGTTTTGATCCTCAGAGTGACTGTCCCACATGTTTGTCCTGAACCTTTTTGTTTTAGAACTGGAAATCCTGGGTTCCTGGGAATCCTGGATATTCCTTGTCTTGGATAAATCAAGATGTTTGGTGATCCCATTCTAATGGGATGCTAATAAAAAAGCATTTGACTGATACCTGAATTAGGATAAAATACCTAGTAGCATTTGCCTAGAGTTTCCCTATGATGGAACAGAGAGACATCCATACCTCACAATTCTCTGGAAATTGTATGAAAAACAGAAATTGCTGAGGCCACCCCAGAGGTGCTGATTCCATAGGTCAGGGAGTACAGAGAATCTCCTTTCCTGATGCATTCTCAGATGGGGTTGATGCTACTGAACCAGAGACCACACTTTGAAAAACAGTGCTCCACCTTTGATGGATTTTTGCAGAAAGAACAGGATTCCCCCAACTGTGATGATGCCGGAACCATCTTGCCACTAAGCCTGACCTTGTACATACCCATTGAGCCATTTTCTTCTCGCTAAAGTCTTTATTGTTCAGGGAGAGAGGGTGAATGATCAACCAGTAACATGACCGCCATTGATTAATGAGCCCCCTGCTGCCCCTGTGCCTTCAAGATACTCTGGCATGCAGCTTTTGCCCTCAGAGCCCCGCATGAGGGGAAAAGAAATAAGAGGTCCCTTTCAGGGTGAAGGCTAGAGGGGTTGGGCAAGGCTACAGATCACTGGAGAAATACCAACCTGACCCTCTCCAACCCACAACAAAACCTTTTCTTGAGTGATTAGCCCCGGAGAAAGGTGATTTGTTAAAACCCTGGGTTCACGCTTTTGTGTCCTGGGCCTAGGACATCTGGCAGGAGCCAGCAAGCTCTCTGATACCGGGCTTGAGCCCTCATTCCCATCCACTGGACTGTGCATCATTGAAACACTGGCTACTCATTCTCATGCTAATCCGTGAACTCAGAGAGCAGATGTGAAACATTTGGTTCTGTTCTTGCTCATTTGTAAAGAACTAATGCAACTTTTTTAAAGGGAAGGGCAGAGTTGGGCTGAGTGAGGGGTGAAGGTAAAGGGGAAGGGAGGGAGGGGAAAGGGGTGAATTTCGGTAAGAAATAAAAGTTTACTTCCATGACTTTCTCTCCTGGTGAGCCAAAGTGCTGCTGTTTATGTGAACTTCAGAAAAATCAACATAAGACAGGAAATGAAAATGAATAGGATGGCAGTTAGATATGTCCATATATACAGTGAAGGCAGAAATATATAGAAAGATGTCCCCACTGAGGTTCTATGAATTGCCTCCTTTCGACTTGTGCAAAATCTTTGTCATTAGGATAAAAAAGCTTTTATTTCCACCTCTAAATATTTGCCTGACAGACTTACTGCTACTTTAATTATACAATATTTAGAATGCTATTCAAAAATAGAGAATAGCTGAAGGAGAAGCTGGTAGTTATTCAAAGAATACAGCTGTATGCACTTCCTTTTCCCTACCTGCATAAAAATATGTATACACATTTGTATAGATTTATAGAGAGAGGGACATATAAATAACTTCTAAAGCTGGCAGACATTTAATGCTGTTATTCCTATGTGGTTCATTTGCCTAAAGTGCCTATATTTTTGATGAAATTGTAAATCTAATAATGACACTATTGATTCAGCAGAATATCTAGATTTCCTACACTGTCATCAGGAAAATTCTTAGGAAGAAAGACTTATGATACATTTGCTGATGGCAATCTATCCCTCTTGTCCAGGATTTGTGGTCTGTATAAAGCATGTCACAGATACAGGCTGACATCTGCAAAGTAGGCCAACTCAGAATTGTTTACAACTCTCACCCAGACGACCTCTAGGTCTCACCAGGTAGCATCACTCACTTTAACAGTTCTTTTGTGCTAATAGCCTCCGCATGCTAAGTGGCCAAATATCTACCTTGCGCCCATCAACCTTTTCAGGAATCTCTTAAATTAGTACTGGATAAACTTCCCAAGTGACAAGAATGATCTGGTGTGTTGCTAAGCACAAAGATCCTGGGCACTGTCATGGTCTTATTCAAATTACATTGGCAGGAAGGAGTTCTAGCGTTCTATCAGGTATCCAAGGTAAGCTTGATAGACAAAATTGTGGCTCACATGATCCCAGACAATGTGTTTATGAGTTAGCTTTGCGATGAGCAGTGTCTAACACACACCAGAGCTGTGGGCACTCTCCTCTGATCATGTCTTCTCACTTCACTGCGCTTTCTTATCTACTTTGGTAGGTCAGGTGTTTGGGAGACCATTTTTGCCTTTGATACCTGGCATGCCCATTCTCTCTTAACTTATATTACCTGGTATTATTTCCTAGCTGTTATATATTTAGCACTTGTTTCTCTACTACAAGTGATCTGGAAACTAAAGAAAATCATTGTTTTTAACTTTACCAGTGGGAGAGACGTTGAAAAAGAGTGGATCAAACACAACGTGATCCTGCCCTTGAAGCTACCATCCCATGATCTCCCTGTCATGAGTTACGCCTGCAGCATTCTTCTTTCATGGTCATTTTCTCTCAGTTGTCCCCTTCTTGCAAAGTACACACACACACACACACTCACTCATATGCACATTCACACTCATGTGCATGCACACGCTCATGTATGCACGCTGGTAGCATGCATACCATTTTCAAAGGGGTAGAGATACCCCTTTGAAAATCCTAAGACATCCTTTGTATGTCTAGCTCTACCTGTGGGCAAGGTTCACATTTCGTCTTATGGAGCTACGAGGCTTATCTGAATCAGACGGTATAATGAGGAACCTGTTTAGGGGAGCCTGGCCTTTTAATATAGGTAAGAAGGCCTCTGTGCACACTGCACTCAAGGAAGGCCTCACAAAATGATGTAATCTACTTCACAGGTTGGTACAGGCAACTTAGCCAAGATATGTGATTCTTGCCTTTTATAAAAAGAGTGGCAACCTCTTTCTAGTCCCATTCGCTCCATTCTGCTCATGGTTATTAATGCCTCATTGTCTCTCCTTATGCTGCTCCTCTTGCTTGAAATATCTTTCTCTTTCCTTCCATCTATTCAAACCCTAAGTATTAAAAAAAGAACCATCAATTGCTCTCTGTAATTATTCCAGAAATCAACATTCTTCTTTTATGAATTTCTTGTATCTGTCCCATAATTTGTCACATAGCCATATGTTTATTTATGTCATTAAATATCAGTCAGATACAACATTTTCTATTAGATTATGAATGCTGTGAATTCCTTTGAGCAAATTCTGTGTCTATAGTGAGTCTTTACTTTCTTCCTTCTACAGTTGATAAGCCTTTCAATGTCTATGTTTTGCACTAGCTAAATTGCAAATTAGTGGATCAGTCAACAAAGACTTACCAAGTACCAGTCTTGTGCTGGGGAATGGTAGAGAATAAGGCAGGTTCACTGTCATCCTAAAGCTCTGACAGTCTTCCAGCTTTCTTCAGTTAGAAACTGTTTATTTCCTCAAAGACAACTGCATCTGCTAAAGTCTTTCATTCGTATTGCTAAAGCACCTTCAAAACAACATATAAGTGCACATCCTTTCAGTTTGGGTCCCGTCACTGGGACCTTGGCTTAAATTGCTCCCATGTCTGAGGTGGTAATAATAGTAACAACAGTATTTACCATTTATCAAGAAACTTTTAGGAGGTAGACACACTAGCAAGCCTCTTCTCTCCATATATGTATGTATTCTTCTGTGTAGTGCACATCAACTTCAGTGGTCTCTTGGGATGCCATACTGTCAGTGACTATTGTCCCCTTGTTACAGATAAGGAAACAGAAGCTACCGAAGACAGACAGCCTGTACTAGACCGGGCAGCTGAGAGGTGGTGGATCCAGGTTTAAAAGGAGCTAGTTCTCCAACACCTTCTTCATCAACAAACCCTGGCTTATGCTCACACTCATGTTTAGGGAGCAATTTCATACTAGGGAAATGCTTGGACTATTGCAAATACTTAATAAATAGAACTGTGCAGTTCAACATGATCCTTTGTCCAGGTATTCATTAGGAAGACAGCATTTTAAGTAAGCATTTTTTTATTGCATTGCAATCAGAAAATATGATTTATATAATCTATGTTTTCTTGAAAAGGTTGGAATGTTTTGTAGTTTCATTTGATCAATGTTCATTGACACTCAGGATATAGGATACTTAAATAGATACATAGATAGATGATTATAACCTTCAATTTTCCTTTTGACCATTCTTTAAGCATTTGGTTTTAATAGGTATGTTTCTTTTATCCTAAGATGTACCTAGTATATTTGGTTTAACTTCAGTCACTTTGTGTTTTCTGCTTCTATGTTTCCATTACATTTTCTTTCCTTTCCATATTCCATGTCATCTGAGAAATTCACATGCGTCTGTTAATTTGGAAGCCTTATTTTCTGCTGGCAGTTCAGCTAGTAATATCCTTCAAAACTGACATGCATTTACAACTTTATTTTCTTAAAACTGTGGACACGAAGCCTCAATTGTTTATGTTCCCTTTAATGAAACAGGAATTTTGTTATTCCTCCTCTCATTTTCTCTTACATTTTGAAATTTACTTCCAGTTTCTGAAAATTTATATTGCTTTTTTAATTTTCTCATTTCTTCAAAGAATTATAAAATGCTATTCATTTATAATACCTCTATGGTTAATTATTTAATCATCCCTCTAAGTTTACTTTCAGTTGGGTATAGTCACATGCACTTGTAATCCCAGCACTCAAGAGGCTGAGGCAGGAGGATTGCTGTGAGTTTCAATCCAGCCTGAACTGAGTTTTAGTCCAGCCAGTCACTACATAGTGAAACCCTGACTCAAAAAAATTGAGTTTTAACGTCATACTTATGACATCTTTACTTCTGAATCTTTTAATAGGTGTGTTTGGTTTTAATAGGTGTGTTAAACAATATCTTCATTTAGTTTTGCAGAAAGAATATATTGGTGACATGATTCCTGTGTCATTTTAATATTCGTGAAAATTATCTCACCAACTTCACTTAAGAAGAACAAGTTGCCTTCGCATAGAATTCCACTCTAATTTTTGCTAACTTTCTTGAAAATATGACTGAGACACTGCTTTCAATTTAAATCTTTCTCAAAACTTTTTAAAAGGGGTTGGCTTCAGCAAATTTATGTCTTTAGTATACTTGTTTCTTTTTATTTCAGATAGAGGAATATGGACATTCCATCTTTATTCAATTAAAAAAACATTACATGTGACATGCAGGAAGCTTTATAAGAGCTGTTGTCAAGATTGCTTCCAGAATTTAGTGACATTATTATATTATATTTCAAATTCTGTTTTTTTACTTTCAAATTATCATATCTCTTGTCAGACATTTCATGCATTTAGCTCTCTACCCATATATTAAAGTTTGGACATCTAAAAAAACCAATAGTATTTGACAGTTTAAAATTTTTTACTTTTCACTTGTAGTTCGCTTAGGCTATTTTCCATAAATATGCTGTATACTATAAGTATAAATATAAACTATAAGTATATAAATATAAACTATAAGTATGCTGTATGCTATAAGTATAAATATGTAATACTCTCTGGATTTCTAGATATGTGCTCTTTTTTGTTTTGTTTTGTTTGATGTTGTTGTTTTTTGTTTCTTGCTTTTGTTCTGTTTTGTTTTGTACTGGGAATAAAACTCAGGACCTCTCACTGGCCAGACAGGTGCTGTGGCACTGAGCTGTATCCCTGGCCCTGAATATATGCTCTTTAAAAGTGCTTTTCTGTGAGGAAAAGAGCTTAATTAAGTTCATGTCACTTACAATGGCTCTATAAAGCTGAGTATACAGTGTTCTACACTTCAGGAACACTTAAAGTTGTAGAACGGTCTAAGGGTGACAGTGACAGTCAGCATTCTGTTACTGGGGTTAAGATCAGGCACGGTGGTGCGTGCCTGTAATCCCAGCACCCTGGGAAGCTGAAATAGGACAATCGTGAGTTTGAGCATGGCATGGGCAATTTAACAATTTAATAAGACTCTGGCTCAAAACATAAGTACATAAAGTATGCGGATGTAGCCCAATGAGAAGTCCTCATCGAAGACTTATTTCTCAATGAGTTCAGTTCTCAATACTACACACAAAAGAGAAAAGGTTTATTGGCTCTGGTTTGAGCCATGTTTGACTGGCTCCACGGCAGCAGAAACATCATAGTAGAAGAGCATGGCAGGGTAAAAGCTGCTGGTATCATAAGTTCCAGGAATAGAGAGTGGAAGAGACAGAAGGATGGGGAGTGGAAGAGAGATAGAAAGACAGAGAGATATCTGGGGACAATAATACACTATTTTAGGTTATGCTGCCCTCTGAGACCTACCTCTTCCAACCAGACCCCATCCCCTAAGGACACATTCAGGTATTTACTCAAGGGTAGATTATCCATTGATAAAGTTAGTGTCCGCAAATCTAATTATCTTCCAAAAGCCCAAATGTGAGCCATTTTGGGAACATTTTTGATCCAAATTATAATATTCTATCCCTGGTACCAAAAGGCTCATGTCCATCTCATAAATGCAAAATGTATTTTCTCTATGTCTGAGAGTTTCCAAAGTCTTGGCAATTTCAACATTGCTCAGAATTCCAGTCCAAAATCTCCTATATGATTCAGACAAAATCTTGGTTGTGAGTTGCTATAGAAATCAAAAGCAAGTTGCATACTTCCAAGGTATACTGACACAAAATAAACAAGAAAGATATTGGGCCAAAGCAAAGTTGACACCCAGCAGAGCAAACATTAGATTCCATATCTCCATATCCAGTATTGGGATGTGTTAGCTTTAAAGAGGATGGGTAAAACTACCCCTCTGGCCTTGCCAGTTCTTGCCCACATGGCACCTCCTGGGCTTGCCACCTACCCCTTTCCTCAGCAAAGGTCCTATATTCCTGTGTCTCCAACTGTCTGAGATTTTACTGAAACTTTAGCTTCACTACTACAGCTTCACACATCACACTCTCAGAAGCTCCAGGGACTACAACCTTGTAACACATTACCTGGCCTCCTAGGACTTTCTTTGAAATCTGAAAGTAAACCCGCACAACGCCACAACTCTTGCATTCTGCGAGTCTGCCAAACAGACATCAAGTGGACAACACCAATGCCTTCCACAAATGCAAGCAGTAGCCAGGACCACTTAGATCAAGGTTGCACTATTATAAATAAAAATATCAAGATTTTTTATATGTAAAAATAGCATTAACAGGTAGAATGCCATTCCTTACCATATCATTGTCAATTGTAAACTCAGGCAGCAAGTCCTTCATTTTTATTCTTTTTTTTTTTTAACTAAAAAAGCATGGCAACAACTTAATTCCCAGTAATTCCATCTAAAGAATTCCTTACTTCCCTTTAAACAATCCACTGAAGCTACCAGAGGGATCAGGAATTATATTGATTCTTCTCATGTTAGGTGAATTTTAATGAGTCTGTGATGACAATCAGATTTTTAAAAACAACTCGGTTCTTTGAGGATACCAGCTCTGCCTTTTCCTTGACAAGCCAGGTCTGCCAGATATTTTTTACCATATGTCCTCTCTGAACTCTATCATTGGGATAAATATTTTTCCACATCAATGTATTTTACTTAAGAAAGTCTACAGTAGCCTTCTCCCCATTTATGGTTCTACTTTCCAAGGTTTCAGTAACCTATGGTCAACCATGATCCAAAAATTATTCAATGGAAAATTCCACAAATAAATTATTTATTACTTTTAAATTGAATATTTTTCTAAGTCACATGATAAAATATTGCAGTGTCCCATTCAAGCCCATCCAGACCATGAATCACCCTTGACCAGCGGAAACACACTGCACACACTACCCACGCATTAGTCCGTAGCTATCGTGCTTGTTAGGTCCACTCACTCAGAATTGCAGTTCTTGTGGCCAAATAATCTTCCTATTACTTAATAATGATCTCAGAGTAGAAAAATAATGATGCTGTCAATCCAAATACCCTTAAAATGTTTTTTAAAATATTGTCTTATGCCATCACAAGAAGGGGATAAACAATGAGATATTTTGAGAGAGACTACCTTCACATAAATTTCATTAAAATAGCACAGTCATACTATGTTAATATTAATTTTCATTTTTAATATCTTACCATGCCTAATTTACAAATTAAACATTATCATATGTATGTATGTTCATATGCATGTATAAGAAAAAACAGTTTATAGTGTTTAGTACTACCTGTGGTTTCAGGCATTCAACGGAAGCCTTAAAATGTATTATTTTCAGAAAAGAAGAAATTACACAATGTATTTTTACTTTCTGGCTTCTTAACATTTCAAAAATATATTTTAAATTTGCATTCAGAATCCATTCCCACACAGGCACATGGACAGCTTTCTCTTCTCTTCTTCTAAACTAATATTTTGGAATTTCATGGCTTTTGTAACATTTCAGACAGAATTTACTCTTCATATATTTCTCATCGTAAGGATCTGGCCTAGTTTTTAAAGCGTCCACTGGACTGCTTTACAAGTATCTTTTCCCTAGCATAAGTAGAGAAAGTACAGAAAGATATCTAAATTTCAAAGGCATTTTTATACAGTACTTTCACATTCAGCAATATTAAAATTTCTTCCACTTTTTCTCTTCCTTGCTTGAAGAAGGCAAGTTCAACAAATGAAATCAAGAACAAATGGTAGATGAAGAAAGAGAGAAAGTAGAGTGAAAATCTTAGCAAGCAGGTTCACGCCAATTTTTAAAATTTTTGATTTTTAAAATTTTTATTAGGAAATATGTGCATCATATAATGATTACGTTCATTATGGGGAAATTCTTATGTGTAACACATCTCAATTCCTTTTTTCCTCTTTTCCTATACCCCCTGTTCTAATGACGGTATCAAATGCATTTATTTATGTATAAATTCTTATGAAGGCACCAAAACATAGAAAACCCATAAAACAATTATACTGAACCAAGGCATACTCTTAGATACCTTGGCTATGCTGATATAAAATAACTTTTTAAATCTCTCTTCTTTCTTACTGTCTGCCTTTTACTCTTCACTTTATTTATTTATTGAGTTTCCCATGTAGGAGAAACCGTGTAATATTTAATCTTGTATGTCTGATTTACTTCACTTAACATCTTGGTTTCAAGGTACATCCATTTTCCTACAAATGACTCAAGTTTATCCTTTATGGCAGATTAGTACTCCATTGTATATAAATATCATATTATCTTTATCCATTCATTTTCTGAGGTACATAGGCTGCTTATAAGGTATAGCTGCTATGAATTCTGCTGCTCTAAACAGGCATATGCATATATCATGATGGTGTGATATCTTTAGCTCTTTGGGGATGATTCCTAGAAGAAGAATATCTGGGAAATATGCTGGTTTCAGTTTTTAAAGAAATCTTTGTACTTTTTTCCACAGTGGATGTGCCAGTTTACACTTCTACCAACAGTAAATAAGTATTCATTTTTCCTGTAGCTTTCCCAGCCCTTGTTATTGTTTGATTTCTTGATGATAGTCGTTCCTCTAGTGAGATGGAATCTCAGTGTTGTTGCAGTTTGCATTTCTCAAAAGACTAATGCTGAACATTTTTTCATGTGTTTATTAACTGTTTATTACTACTTTATCTGAGAAGTGTTTATTCACTTCAGATGCCTGTTTTTCATTGGGTCTTTAAGTTGGGGGGGTTAACTTTTTTGAATTCTTTACATACTCTAGATATTAGCCCTTGGTCTTGGGAGTCCCTGGCAGTTTTCTGCCAGTCTGTGAGTCAGTCCAGTGTCCATGGTTACTCCCCAATGCAGGTGTGGCCGCAGCAACATAGAATCATATAGTGCTTGTGGCATGAACCTTGCTGTGGGCTCAAGTCCGATTCCCTTACGGTACTTAATTTCCTTTTGCCTCAGTAATCTCACATTAACATGGAATAATTATTTTGTAGGGTAGTCAGTGAAGCTCAAAAATAGTTGATCTATGTAAAGAAACTATATAAATGGCAGCTATTCTTTTTATTAGCCCTTTAGTGCTTTGCTTGTACGATGATATTACATGTTAGCTGTTAAATTAAATTTGAGACACGTGGTCCTAACTTACACTGGCTTACTTACAATTTTCCCATTTGACAATGGTGTAAAATCAACACGCGCTGAGTAGAAATCTTACTTTGAATTTTGGTCTTTGCTCAGGTCTAAAACTGTTGGTACAGGGCAGCAGCTTTGCTCACCTACATGGTCGCAAGAGAAAAACCCAGGACTCGATCACGTACTGTGCTATTGAGCTATATGTTCATTAGATTAGGTTTATGATAGGCATTTTCTATTGCAGATCATTTTAATTGATGATGGGTTTATGGGGATGAAACCTCAATGCCATAAAACAAGGAGCCTCCATCTGTCTAAGTTTATTTCTGCAAGGAACATGTGATCACAGTTTCATCTATATAAAAGTTCTGAGAAAAAGTTTAAAATAATAACTTTATTCAAAGTAGGAGCATCTTCACTTAGTGATTAAGTATTAGACTGTGTATCAACCGTGATTCAAATGTACACAAAAGTATAATTTATACCTGTTTTCCTTCTGTTGGCAATCCTTCTTTATGTTGGTTTGATGATATAACTTTAATGGAGTTAAACTTCAGTAACTCAAATTGGTGTGAGTAATGACATTGCACTTCGATTATAATTGATAGTTGATCCAAGCATTCTTATGGGGCACTTGGTGAGGTGCATAACTATTTATGCAGTAGAAGCTGAAGGCTTCTGACGAGCGCTTGTTGCCCTATGAATTCATGTCTGCTAGCCACATGGGTAAGAACGGTCAGTAAACATTTTGAGGACACCTTTCACACTCAAACAAATGCAAGTACAGAAGAGCAGAAGGAGGCCAAACGGACAGATGCAGTGTGCACCTGATTTGTACCTGTTCAACTTTCTCAATTTAATCCAGCACTTCTAGTATTTTACAGAAGCATGGTAAGATGGAGAGTTAACATAAATAAAGTACCTGTCACTCAGCTAATGCCTATTACCTGTTCAGTAAGTGTTGGTGTGCATTGTAATTAATATATAATAGTGACGAATAACGAATAATAGCAGAAGACAGGACTCATGAATATAATTTCAGATATGTTGCTCCATCTCTGTCATTTTCTTGGTGACCAAAAAGAAAGCTTAATACCTCATCCTCAATTTTGTCTCCTGAATGCTGAGGACAAGCGCTGGAAGGGCTGTGGTAGAAGAAATTAGAAATAGTGTGTGTAGTGTAATTGGCAGAACGTGTGACATAATGTATGTTCAATGCAAAAGATCCTTCCTTGACTATTCATTGTTTTTAAATTCATGTGTATTTATTGCCTGCTTACTATGGGCTCACAACTACAATGATGTGAGGAAAAATAAGAGATATATAGTTAAAAGTATAGTTTAGGAGAAAATGGTATTTTATAAAACACTGATAAACAACAAAAGGAAGCATTGAACAAATCCCAGTATCATGCAACAGTTTATGAGTATGTACAATGTGGGTGTTTAATGATGCAGTTATAACAATTGACCATAAGCATTTTCCTAACTTAAAATAGTCATTTTTCTAAATGATATGCTAAATTGTGGTACTTGCTTGAAAAGAACCAAAGTTTAATGGATTTAGAAGCATTATTTATTCTTTTTTTGCCAGTTTCCTTCATTATTTTTGAGTTCTAAGCTAACATAAGACATTAAATGTAATAACTGTCTTTTATTTTATGGAAAAAATTAAAAATTTCATAACAAAATGATAGGAGAATAACAATGGTTAATACATTGCATATTGTTACCTTCAAACTAGTTACTCAGAATACAATATATGGACATAAAATATTCTCCAATTGATATTAGCACAAATCTTTCTTTTCAATGAACTAAGAGAAACTATTAGTATAATTTATATTTTTTAAAATATCAATTTAGAATTAGATACTGTTACAAGTTGAATATGTGTGTCCCTCCAAATTTATTTGTTAAACCTAATTTGCAGTCTGATAGCATTTGGAGAGAAGTCCTTTTGGAGGTGCCTAGCTCATAAGTTGTGGGACTAGTATTTTAGTAAAAGAACTCCCATTCCCCTTTCCATCACAGGGAGACAAAGCAGGCAGGTGCTGTTCTTGAACCAGGAAGAGGAGCTCTCACCAGACACTGAATTTCCCAGTGCCTTGAACCCTGGAGTTGAAATTATATGGATTTATACTGCAGATGTCACATAAATATTTATGTGTGACATTGGAAAGTGGGACATTCAACCTTCATTTATATGTGAAAATTGCCAAAGATTCTTTCATAAAGACTCCGAATTTTGATACACTCTATGCAGAAGACTAGATTATTTGTATACTGATTCCTGTTTGGAGAATGAGGCATGTCAATTTCTGTTTTAAGTAGAACATACATGAATTAAGCAAAACCTTTAACAATGACTCTTTGGCATTTACTAAGAGGTATGAGAATGTGTGTGCATACAAAATCTTACACACAAATGCTTATAACAATTTATTTGTAATAACCCCAAACCAGAAATGATCTGTATGATGTGATGGAAAAATAAGACATATATAGTTAAAAGTATAGTTTAGGAGAAAATGGTATTAATGTACATAACAGATGAATGGAAGAAACAAACTGTAATGTATCCATACCTTAGAATACTATTCAGCAATGCAAAGCAATGAACTTTTGTTAGATACAACATGCATGAATCTCAAAGTATTTGGGCTGAACGAAGTCTCTCTACAGAGATAATGTATCATCCTATTTGTGTAAAATTCTAGAGAATGCAAAATGAATTGACCAGAAGGAAACTTGTCTGCCTGGAAGTCAGAGTCAGGTCAGAGGTGGGGTGGAGTTTGACATGCATGTTTAGCACTTCGCTGTGATGTGTGTGTGTGTGTGTGTGTGTGTGTGTGTGTGTGAAAGCAATAAAACTGCATGCTTTAAATACATACAGTTTAATATATGTCAACTCTATCTCAATAATGCTTCAAAATTTTTCCATTTAATATGTGCGCAGTGATTGCAGCCAACGTAGAGAAAGCAGGATGATTCACCATCAGCTGTAGTGATCCACGTCACTACATCTTAGAATCTAAGACCCACCCAAAAGGCTAGATTCCCTAGTGTTTGACCTCATTTCCAACAATTCTTTCCCTCACACTTCCTCTTCCACTTACTCCCACAGTCATGCGCAACACGAGTGCATTACAATCAGCAAGCCATAATGCATAAGTATGCTTTAAATCAAATATAATGCGCTGCAACCCATACTTTAAATAAAATAGAATGCACTGGAAAAGACCACAGCATTATTTCCAGGATCATCTTAGTGCATCTCAGTAATAAGAACAAGCACAATTTATGCAACTTCATCATACACTCATGTGCGAGTGAGAGGTACATTCTTATATGTGGGTATTGGGTTTTCTTAACTGTAGGTCTAGGTCAGAAAGTTTTAAGTATATGGTCTTAGGTGTTTTCATCACCCATCACTTCAATATTTCCAAAGCATTACATTATTTTTATAGTTATTTTATGAATGGCTTTTTCCATGTTCACTGCTTCCACTCATGTTCTCTTTTCTTCCATCCATCTGAGGTTTCATAAGTTTTCATAAATCTCTCCCTTGCATCTTCCTTAAATTCTCTTTTACTTTACACTATTAGTTTTTAAAATTCCTCCTTGATTGGTCCCAAATTTTGATCTATTTCAGCCTGCACTCGCACCTAAACATAGTACAAGAAAATGCATCTGTACTGATTTGTTTTACTTTGAGTTTGTGACCACCGATGCCAGGGGGCTAGCTGTGTGCTACATTTCTTGGTAAATTTACTCTCCCACCATCAGAGAACACATTGTCTTGCCTTCTTTCCTTGCTTTGTCTCCTCCACTAACTCTCCGGGTCTACCTTGAGAAAATAAAAATGAGTAGTGAGAAATGAGTAAAGAAAAAGTGCAATGGAGACCCTAGTGACAGATTACAATGGTTTTACCTGAAAAAGTGAGCTTGAGTAATAGAAATAGGTTAGTGGTCAGAGAAAAATGACTTGAAAAACTCTCACTAAACCTCATCCTCCCTTAACTGAATGTGAGGTTCTCATGTACCTGTTCCCAGACATTCTGCTTTAACTTTTGCTTCTGCTCATTTCCTCCACATAGATAGAAGACTCCTTCACCTCTCACCTACACAAGGACTTAGTTCCTATAATTATTTCTCTCTCCTAACGATTGAATCATATGCAAAAACATAAAATATATATTTCTGTAATTTCAAAACATCTTTCCCACATTCCCCTCCAACTTTCAGTCCATTTCTTTGCTCTCCCTTGTTTGCTAAACCTTTTTTAAAGGTTACCTACATCTATCTTCTTCTGCATGGGATCATTTCCATCAAGAAATAAACATATTACACATGTATATTTACCATCTGCAAAAGATAAAACTTTCCCTAGAGCTCATCAACATACTGAAACTACTTTTGTCAAGTTGAAGAATGAATTACCTCCTGCCAAACTCCGGCCAGTTCACACTCCTACTTGATAAAATAATGATCAATGGCATTATTTTATCCAGTTAACATAGCTGATTGATTTTGAAACAAGTTGTTCCACCTCAGCATTGCTCAAGTTATTTTCCTCCAAGTTCACTGGCTGTTTCTTCCCATGTGTCTTTTCCAATTCCATGCTATATTTCCAGTGATCTCCCTCAAAATGCCAGACACTGCCAATAGGAGAGTGTTAAGAGGTAGAGACATTCCAAGGTGATTAGGCTATGAGGAGTTTCCTTCACAAGGGGATTAAGGTCCTGCACAAAAGGATTCACACAGAATTTGAGTGACTTTCCCTTTACCTTGTACAATGTGAGGGCAGAGTGTTCCTCCTCTCTGGGGGATGAAGCATGTAAGACACTGTCTTGGAAGCAGAGATTGAGTGCTTGTCAGACAGGAAACCTACCAGTGACTTGACCTCAGACTTCCTGGCTTCTAGGAAGAAAGCAAATTTGTAAGAAAGCAAATTTGTTTTTCATAAATTACCCAAACTCAAATATTTTTACAGCAGCAAAGACTAAGATATTCTTCTTCCTTTTTCTAATCATAGTATAAAAATCTACTAGGTCTCTGAACTTGACCCCTCCACTTTTATTTTTTCTGTGTCCTCAAAACAAAATTAAATTTATTTTCATCACTTAAATACATTCAGTTAGCTGGTAGATTCACATTTTTATCTTTAATCCCATTTCCACATAGAAATCTATTAAGCATCTCAAATTTAGTATGAACAAAGACTCTACTTTTGTTTTCTGCTCCTTGGCTATTGTCCTCTAAGCCATTAATTACCTATCTAGCCCCTGGGTTTCCCTAAATAGTTTCATAATGGGCACAATCATTCTAATGAGTTGTTTAGTTCAAGAACTGGATCCTCATTGATTCTTTTCCCTTCATTCCTCACATTGGGTCCATCAGCAGATTCATTAGCTCTATCTCCACAATGCATCTCAAATATCTCTGGTTTTGGTTTTTTTTTTGGAGGAAGAGGGTATAGGGCAGGGTCTTGCTATGTAGTTCATGCTAGTCTTGAACTCACTATGTAGCCCAAGCTGACTTCAAACCCAAGGCAACCATCCTGCCCCAGTCTCCTGAGGGCTAGGTTTACAGGCATGTACCAACACACCTGGCTTTATATATCTCTTTTTATCAGTACCTAGATCACTGACAGGCCAGATCAGGAGAGCAAGGTTTCTCTCATGACACATTCAACAGCCTCTTCACTGGTGTCCCTCTAGCTTCTTCTGTCTCTATAGAGTTTATCCTCTATGCTACAATAAACTTTAAGTAAAATATATCACATTAATTTGTTTTCAGACTTATATGTTTTCCTGTCACCACTAAATGATCTCTATACTCTTTTCCTTTCTGGAGACTCTAAAAGACCTGGCCTATATCACTTCAGTGTCATGTGTTCAATGGATAAATGAATAACAGTAAGTGAATAAAGGTAATAGAATGGCATGAAACTGTAAACTCTGGTAGTATATGGCCTAGGGGCATATTTTACATCCACAAATAACAGTTAATGTGATCTCCAAGATTCAACTCTCTAAAGATTGGATTCTAAGTGACAGAAAAACATCTCAACTTGCCTAAATCAAAAAGAAAATATATTGGATTACATAACCAGGAAATTTAGGGGATGATTCTGGTTTCATGAACTTTTTGTTGTTGATGCTTGGATGGTGTTACTAGGGATTCATCTTTGCTCCATAAATCATACCAGGTATCCGCTGTTTGTCTTCCACCTTGGGCAAACACTATTTACAATGGTGAAAGGACCTTTGCATTGTTTTGTTTTATAGGTAGTTCTATGGAAAATATTTTTGCTTATTTATTTGTCTCTCCTACAAGTCTCAGCAAAAGTCTCATGGAGGGCTTCAGTTCATTGAATTTGAGTCACTTAACTTGTCTTGAACTAATTAGTGTGGTTAAGGAAAGATACTTTTGTTTCAATATCCAATCACCCTTGTAATCAGGCTGAAGTCTTGATTCCCAAGCTGCAGTAGCTATAAACAGAGGCTTGCAGACTCCATGAAGAGCTGTGTCAGGTACATAAAATGGAACAAAAGAGTTTATAGGTCTTTGAATTGCCATAATGATTAAATGAGATTTTATTATAGGGATCATGGCACAGAGCTTTGCATATATTTAGCAAGTTATCCATTCATATTAATTAATACACAATGCAAAGAAAGGAATGGAGATGGATAAAGTTCTATGCAGATAGAAAGTTATAAACTTACATACTCCCATCACTTAATAAACAAAAATAAAAATGACTACTTTCTTGCTTAAAATTCTAGAATTGCACAGCACAAAGCATCTGATAAAAGTAGGAGAAAGGACAAAGTAAAGCCAGAAGCAAAATAAATTAATAAATAAATGAATTGGAATATAAGATACGTTAGTGGTATTTCTCTGTTGCACTTTTGAACAGAATAAGTAAATAGGCATAACACTGGCATGGTCTTAAACACAAAGCAAAAAACCAATATAATAAGAATTGGAATTGCCATATAGACACATGTAATGCTTTTAAAATTATAATTGAACACTAATTGAATCGACATGTTTTAATGTTCATTAATTATTACACAAATTAAATATAGGTATACTAACACAGAAGGAAGTCAGATAGTTAATTACAGAAAAATAAGAATGCTCACTTTCCCATGTCCCTTCCTTTTTACACCCCTTAATGATCACCATGGCCAAGCATTAAAGGTTCACTGTTTTCCTCTGTTTAGGCATTTACATAAGTGTGTATTTATATCTTCCAAGTGACAAGAGGAAGACCTACATGTGAGGTCATTTTGTACACACTGCCGTGAAACCTTTTTTTTTCACATAAGCAAGTAAGTTGTTGATGAACCTCGTTCAATTTTATAGCCTCATGGTTTTCCTCAGTAAGGTTGTGTTTTACATTCTTTAATCTCTTCTTTGTTGTTGGATACTTAGGATGTCAGCAATTTTGTCACTGCAATTAACATGGAAACTGACCATATTTGTATATACTTGGGGGGGGGAGTCTATTTCTCTAGTGTTAAGTTTCTGGAGGGATTTATCATTTCTGTTTTAGAGTGACAACTTGCCCTCCTGAAGGTCTTATAAGGCTTGCTCCATGTTCCTAAAAATATTCTCAACTACAGTCTTTCTACTCTAGTTATGGGGCTACGCAGTAATCTATTTCATGTATGTCACTGCTCTTCAGCATCAATTTTTACTACCAATATTCAAACAGTCAAACAATGCTCTTTTGGTTTTCTTTTATCTAGACTTGGGAATAGTAAAACTTCTCAGAAATTCTTCAGAATGTCTTTTGGAGAGAGCATAATCCTACTCCTCTCTGATTAGATTAAGTATATCATTTTTTTAAATTGATGGACCAATATGAGAGTAAGTTGTTCATTTTCTTTCTCATTATGTCACATTGGAAAAGATTTTCAATTAAGAAATTGCAATGTTACAGTACATGTCTCTTTGATTATTTTTAGGAATATAATATTCTCTTTACTTTCACTGATACTAATGCATCAGTCAACCTTCTGATTGCTAGGGCAGTTTAAAGAGATGTGGTTTGTTTTGCCTCATGGTTTCGTGGATTCTGCCCATGGCTGACTAGTTCCAAGCAGAAATGATGGGGTAGAAGGGTCTGACAGAAGAAATCCCTTTATTCTGTGGTGGCTGAGAAGATGAGAGGGAAAGGAGATGTCAAGGATGAGAATACACTACTCCCAAGTCATGATCCTAGTGTTCCTACCTCTGAATATGAGAATTTTGGGATGTTTTAGTTCTAAATTGTAATATTCTGCCTCTAACTCCCAGAAGGTTGATGCCCATTTCACTGTGCAAGATACATTTAGCCCATCTCTAAGGGTCACCAGGGTCTTAAATCTTCCAGCTATGATGAAAGTCTATGCTGAGACTCAAGGAAAACTCTCAACTGTAGTCCTTTGTAAAAATCAGAAAGAAAGTTAAATACTTCCAATATACATTGGCACAGGATAAAGATTCTAGTCTAAAAGGAAGGAATTCTGGCATAGGAAGAAATGAACCAATGTAAGACTCAAACCCAGTGGGGTAAACATTAAATCCTGTAGGTCTGTGTCAAGCACCCAGGGACGTGTTGTGGCAAGATGTAAACTCCAAAGGACTTGAGTAGCTCCACCCCAGTGGCATTGCTGGTTGTAACCCATATGACCTCTCTCTTGAGCTAATTTAATCACTGCCTGTGGCTTTATCCAGCATATATTCCATGTTCTTGCCAACTATAACTTTCTGGGTTCCCCACAGCACCTTTGGCTTCACTCCCATAGCTTCATGCATTGCTTTCTAAGGGGCACATTTCCTGGCCTTCTGGGTCACCCTTTGAATCTAGGTAGAATCAAAGAATGACTCTTCAATGCTTGCTTTCTGTGTGCCTATAAAGACAACACCACAGGGATGGCTCCAAAGTCTGCTGCCAGCTCAAGCAGTAGCATGGTCACCTTGGACCTGGGCTTTCATGGCTTTGTAATGCCCAGATGATTTAACTTGTAGAAATATTTCACTCTGCAACCCGGAATAAGCAGGGTGCCTGGGACTTTCTTCTTAAAGCAAAGACTTTCAATTTCATTTACCTTTTTTCACCCTTCTCCTGTGAAAAATGGGATTTATACAATTCCTGAGATGCCTTTAAGTCATCTTTTCTATTGTAGGGACACAAAGTACTTGGCTCCGCTTTAATGCTTATCTTTTTAGCAAAATTGCTCTCCTGGAAAACTGAAAACTTTTCAATCATTCAGCTATGTCTGATTATCTGATTGTAACTTTAGAACTGTAGAACTGATGAAAAGCAGCCACAGTATCCATACCACAGCCTGAACATTGTACAGAAATTTCTCCCATAAGGTTAATTTGTCTTTATTAATTAATTTGTCCTTGTTAATTCAAGTCTCCTGCAGTCTCAAAACATGGCACATGGAGGCAAATTTTCTACAAGAAACTAACACATATGGATTCTAGTCCAATGACAAATGGAGTCTTTGTTCCCATCTGAAACTTCCTGGCATTTACTCTTTACATGCCTGTCAGCATTCTGAAATGTTGAGCTTCAATCAGAATTTTTCATCAACCTCCGCTTACAGGAAGCTAGAGTTTCTCTAGCCTACTTCCCCAAACTTTCTAAGTTCCTCTCACAAAGATATTCCAAAGGCTTCTAAACTTTTGCTCAGGTATAGCACAGCAATGTTTTCATTTTCAGTATCAAATCCTCAATACCTGCCATTTAAAGGGAAGGTTTATGTTAACTCATAGTTTCAGTTTATTTAGCCTGTGATTTGTTGGCTCCAGCAGAAATGGCATAGCCGAATGCATGACAGAGAAAAATTTTCACTGCATGGTGGCAGGGAGACAGAGGGAGAAAGGAGGAGCCATGGATAAGGGTACAACCTTCTAAATTATCCCCTAGAAACATGTACCTTCCTATCAGGTTCCACCTCCAAACTTAAAATTTTTGGTTGTCATTTTTTTTTTAATCAGAACCAGGGATCAAACTCATTACCGCACACTTGCAAGGCAGGTGCTTATGCCGCTGAGCTAAATCCCTAGTCCTCTAGGTTGTCATTTTAGATCTGAACCATGAACCAATTTTGCTTACTGGAGGTGTTTTCTGGTGATTTATTCTCTGTTAGTTATTTTATCTACCAGTGCTCTTTTTTCTTTTAATTTAATTAAATATTGTCCATTTCTTGTGGAATAAAGATATGCTGCATGGATATAATAACTTCCCACAAGGAGTATAAACATGATGTACTGCACACATGTACTAATAAACTAAAATTCAAAAAAATAAGTAGAGGGCTGGGGAGTAGAGTGGCAAGCTTAAGGTCCTGAGTTTGATTTTTAGTACCGAAAAAAAAAAAAAGTAGAACCAAATGTTATCACTGATATTTATTCTGTAATGGGCAAACATTCCAATTTCATATGGTTCACTCTAGTATTTGGCAACTCTGGTAACAATCCCCATTTTCCTACCTCTGCTTTTCTGTGGAATTTGGTCACGGTGATAGGGCAGGAGTTTTTTTGAGGCTGGAGCATGTGGTCTAGGACTTCTGAGGCTGTTTGTGACTGTGACACACAAATAGACAGGGTGGATGGAAAGGTCAAGGAAAAGAATTGAGCATCATTTTCCAACTCATCGTCTGGTGAAGTTACCTCTCTCTGCTTTTTCAACAGATTTCACCTATTAACTATGGCAGTGGAAAAAAGTTTGGACCACTCTCATGTCTACCATGGGTTTCTCCGAGGCAGAAGTTACTCCTCATATCTAATCTATCCTTCCGTAATGCTATAGTGCATTCTGTAACATTTCTAATCGACTTTGTTCTCATCTTTTCCTTTTTTTCTCCATAACTTAATGTATTCATGCAGAAAGGATATGAATATAGATGAGTGCCTTAGTTCTCTCCTTGCTGGGATAAAATGCCAGGCACCTACCACTTAAGGAAGGAAAGGTTTATTTTGATTTATGTGTCAGGCCATAGTCAACTAACTTCAGTGCAGGAAGGCATGGCAGAAGGGCATGGTAGAAGAGGGCTCCTCAGTGTGGAGGACAAGATGCAAGGAGAGTCAGTGGAGGAGACTGGGAGGGAGGTATACCTTGCTAGCTATGGTCACGCTGACCTGCCACCTCTGAACAAAATCTACCTTCTAAAAGTAAGGCAGCTCTAGAACCCCATAATCTAGTCACTTTTTAGAAGCCCCACCTTTGAGTTTGTGAGATTTTGGGAAGACATCTAGATATAAACCATATCATTCTATCCCAACCCCCCAAAGACTTATGCGTATGTCTTTATGTGTATCTATATATGCTACTAATAATGTACTTGTACAGCCTAACTTTAAATGGACATTTATTTTTCTTTCCAATATGGAGTCTTTATCTTAGTAAGGAATTAACTTTTTTCTAATATTTACTTGTTTTTTATTTTGATTTTTTTAGTTAAAAGAAAAAAATATAGAAAATGAAAAAAGACAAACAAGTAACAACAAACCTAAAACAATAGTAATATAGGCTTTTAGAACAAGATGATAGGAATTTAAATATTGTTGTTATATTGTATATTGTTATCTTCAAAAGAGTTGAATAGATTACCAGATTCGGACATGCAAAATTGAGCTGATCATATGAGTGTTAACTGTTCTTTTCCAAGAACGCATATAATTAGTAGCATAGTCATCTTACCTATCTTATGTGTGTGTGTATATATATATATATATATATATATATATATATATATATATATAATATATAAATATATATTTTTCCTTTTCCTTTTTTTCCTCCTTTCCCCAGTTACTTTTCCCTTTGATCACTTTCTTACTCTCACACAATATTTATTGTAGATTTTGGATCTTACTTGCTTTTTCAATTTCCTACACTAGGGAAGCAATATGATATTTACACATGTGAGTTTTATTTATTTCACTTATGAGTATGATCTCAGGTTGCATTCATTTAACTATAAAAGCCTCAATGCAATCCTTCCTTATAGCTGAGTAGTACTCCATTGTGTAAAAATACCACATCTTTTTATTCACTATTCAGTTAATGGACACTTAGGTTGCTTCAAAGATTTGGTTATTACAAATTGTACTGCTATAAACATAGGTGCATGTATACCACTGTGGTATGATGTTTTCATTTCTTCTTGGAAAATGCACAGAAGTGGGATAGACGGGTCAAATGGAACCTCTAATCCTAGTTTTTTGAGGAATCTCTATAGTGATTTCCACAATGGTAGTACCAGTCTACACTCCTACCAACAGTGGAGAAATGTTCCTTTTTCCCCACAGTCCCTCCAGCATTTGCTATTGGTTGATTTCTCAATGATAGCCATTTTTCTGGAGTGAGATAGAATCTCAGTGTTGTTTAATTTGCATTTATCTAATAAACAAGGATGCTGAACATTTTTTCACATATTTATTTAACATTTCTAATATTTAAAACATGTATTTATAAAAACTGATAGTTGGGTTTTGTTTAAAAATTTTTACAAATACTAAGGTGTTTCTTCTCATTTTTGTTTGTTTTCTGTGGTCTAATAACATTTTATACTACATCATTTTATTTTATTATTGCACTTTCTTTATCTATTTGGTTGTGTGGTACTATTATTATTTTGTTTGTTTATTAAATATATTTTATTAATATTATTTTGGTTTTGTTCATCTAAGGTAAATAGAAAGGACCTTAACATGTATTCAGTTTTTGCAGCTTCTTTATTATGATAAAGACAAGTTTGTGAAATTATATGAAAACATTCAACTTTCTTTGTTATTGTTGGTTATATTTTTTATTTTCTTATAAGTAGTACTACACAGATTATTCATTTCTTGAAAATTACATCAAATTATACATTAAAAATTGAGGCCTGGAAATTTAATTGGGAAAAATACTCATTGATAGTTGACATGTTTTATGATTATTGTGCATTTTGAAATTCTACTACTTCTCAGATGAACAATTATTCCTTTAAAACAATTCATGAAAAATAAGAACAAGATAATAAATTGAACACACTCATCATTATGGTTTGAATCTAAAATGTTGCCCAAATCTCGTCTTTCACAGATAAGGGTTTCAAAGGTTGTTTGGATTATTGGGGCTTATAGATGGCTTGCTATTAGGAGGCAAGTCATGGAAGAGACAAGTCAGTGGGCACGTGGCCTGGAAGGGTTTCTAATCCTCTCTGTATCCTCCATTTTCTCTACTTCCTGTCCACTATACCATGAGCAGCTCGTCTGCATTTCTGTGTGCTATACCTTCTTACTTTGGACTAAAATATAAGCCGAAATAAATGACCCTTCCTATTAAATTGTGGAGTTCAGTTATTTTGTTCTAGTGATTAGGAAAGTAACTAAGGCAGATTCATGAGAAATTTTTTGAACAGGTTCATGGGAGAAGTTTACAAATGTTTAGAGATGCTAGCTGGAGAATCAGACCTAGAATGCTATAAATCGAGCTTGATGGGAGATTCTGGTTGAGATTCAGAAGACCAGAATGTTGATTTAAAAGACCAACAGTAAAAACAAGGCTCGTGGGGGTTCAGTTGAGAACAAGGACTCTATTGGCACTGGACTCTAGCCCACCTGTGTTATGCTCTGGAAGAAAACTTTCTACATTTTGCTTCTATCTAAATATTTTGTGGGAGACTGAGATTAAGTCTTTCAGTGAAGCTCAGCCTTCTTACTGCTTACTGCTTTTAATCAGATCTACTGTGAGAAACAGGCATAAAACTTCCATTGGAGTCCTTGGAGTGTAAGACTAATTTTTTTAGCCTTACATTTATTCTTTAGAATATTTCTATTGATGAATTATTAATTTTAATTTTATGAGTTTTATTATACTAAATGATGATTACTTACCATGAACAGACACCACAAAATAAATGATTGGATTTTTAATATTTATTGCTTCTAAAAAAGCATTAAAAATTTCAACATTAACTTTTTTGGTGTACAAAGTCTAAAAAAGAGCATTAGAAATAAGTTCTCATATGAACTATAATGAAAATATCAATAGCACTCTACAGAATAAAAACTCTTTCCTTCAATTATCACATCTAAGACAGTCTGCAGACAAGACAACAGCATATTTCATACACATGATTCACTTACACAGACACCACATGTCTTTTGCTTTCCTGGTCTTTTTGTAGAATGTACTTGGCATCTCAATAGTCTTGGTGTTGTGTTAGGAGGTTCTTACTATATTATATAGTGTGTAGTTAACAGGAACATACAATATTAATATAACACAATAATTATTAAATTCTTAATGTGTATTATATGTTTAGAAGGTACATCAACATTTTCACCTCAGCTGTGTACTTTCTTGCAAAACCTAAAAGATAACATCAGAAATAAAATGCTACATGAACAATGTAAACACAAATCAAAGTCAACATAGAAATAAACTTTGCTATAAATTTCATACCCAAGAGAGTTTTCACCTATGACAACTGCATATTCCATATGCAATTATCACTTACTCTGACACTATGCAGGTTTTGCTTTTCTTTACTTTTTTGAATGGCACAGTTGACATCTTTTGTGTTTTACTATTGTAGTAGGTCTTTGTCATGATGCGCCTGCCTCTTCACCTGCCAGCTCACCAGTGTTCTCCACAACATGTTGCATCATTGCCCTGGCAAAATCATTGTTTTTCTCCACTGTAATGATCACTATGAGTTTCAGTCCCAATACTCTAAGAAACTTTCTGTGTGATACTTTGCACTTGTTATTTTCTTTGTAAGCAAACTATGTAGTGCATGTTTGGGATCCAGTAAAATACAACCATTGGTCAATAGTTTGTGCTTCATGTGACTTCATAGTTGATGCATAACTCATCCACATCAACTACTGCACATTTGTGTTTATTTTTAAAGTTTACATCTCAGGCTTCCATTTTGTCAAGGCTTTCCTATCAATAGTGCCATCATGGTGCAATGTAGACATCAGCAGAGGCAATATACTTTATTTTGCCATGTATGAGGCCAATGTTATAACTTTCTGAAATTCAAAGACCATACTGTATTATTCATGGTTTGAAATTGCAACTTTCCATTTTTAATTTCTGTTTTGTTCCTGTGTACAGTTCTGTATTTGTCAACTTGTTCTCTGTTAGCAAATGTAATTTCAGTTGAAAACTGGTAAACTCATTCTCAAATGTCATATTGCAATTAGTTTAGGATACGGGAGCAATGAGTCTGTTCACATCATTTGGTATATTGCTATTATGAGAACATCTGTAAGTCCAACCACTATTTGCTTTTTTTTAGCCTTTTCTTTCTTTGGAACCCTCTGAATCCTAGTTTTGAAAACTTCACTTGTTTTATAACTTATAGATTTTAGTTTATATGTTTAGTTAGCAGTTAGACTTCAAATAGTGAGTAAACTTTGGCCAAACTCCCAAAAGGCCCCCTTCTCTCGCTTAACTAGCTATAAAAACTACAAAAAGGGGAACACATGCGCTTCTTCTCAAGGTGACCAAACTCTAGGTGTGTAAGAAAGTTTTGTTTAATTTTATTTAAAGAGAAAAAAAGCAAAACAGAAAAAAGGGTAGGAATAATACAGAATTTAAAAAAAAATCCAGTAAGAAATCACTAGTTGATAAATTACATATTGTCTTCTCAAAAATAGTTGTTCATGTTACAAAATTAAGGAATACAAAGTGGACATTCAAACAGTGAGGCTGCAAACAGTTCTGTTCAACAATCCAAAAAAACTTAGTAATACGATTATCAATCTTATACACTTAAACATACATGCAGTTATATCCTTTAGAGCACTTTCTTTCCCTCCTTTTGCTTTTTAAGTCCATCATATGTTTAGTTATATCATGTTTCTGCTTGCTCAGTATCTTATTGAGCTGTTTTGTTGTTGTTATTTCCTTTTTAATCACCTTATATAATTCTATTGTTCTGTTTTTGAGTTTCTCCTCATCCATGTCACACGGATCCCCTTTGGTGGAGTTGAGAATTTTTGGAGGTATTTTGTTTCCTTGTTTTCTCATGTTCTATTGGGTTTTTATTTAATTTTTTATTAACTTGGAGGTATAATATACAACAAAACAGGATGGAGTAAAGCCAATTGAGACAGGGTAGTGAAATTGGTACAGAACATCACTGCAGATCACCAGAGGGATGGTAATAGGCACCATTGTATATCTCGTTATCTTCACAATAGTTGTTTTTCAATTAGGTATAGCAAAATCAAAAGAAATACACAATATTATAGAACTTATCAAAACAGAATATTGAATAGAGCAACACCATTAATCAGGACAAAGCAAAACAGGAATAAAAATATCTGCCTTCAAAGAGATTGAAGGATATTTCCTGAACTCACTGCATTACATACCTTCAAGCTCCCAAGAGATGCCAAGATCCCTGGATCCCACTTGCTAATGGGGCAGGGTGGGATGGGGATGGTATGTTTGATTCTAAGCCTGCACCCCGGTAGGCATCAGGTTGGTTGCTGGGTTGCTCAGTGCCCTAAGTTCCAACATGGCGCAGATCTCAGGAAATGCTGTTGCTTCTTGCTTCTTGCCCCGGGGTGGCCAAAGCTTGCCAGACCACAGCCATTTACCAGGGCAGGCTACTTGCTGGGTTGCTCAGCTCCCTAAGTTCCAACATGGTGCAGATCTCAGGAAACAATGGAAAGTTTTGTAACTTTCCAAAGCAATGATAGTGTTGTAAGAATGTAGTATCCATGGTAACTCCCAATCTTGTGAACTCATATAAGGGTATATTACAAAAATAAAACAAAGAAATTAGTGCCAACCAGTCAGTATCAGGAATTTCAATGGCCTATGCTATGACCACTATGGTGTTAATAAATCTCACTTGTTTCTCAAATTTCAATGTACCATGGGTAAATTTCTTGAGCACACCATTACATTTTGGAGGCCCCAGCAAGATTTACCCATGAGGACACCCTCATCTGAAGGGGCTTCAGTGCCTCCTTGCATGACAGCTAACTCCTGGGCAATAGTGTCCCAGCTGAGTTCAGCCAACCTTCCAGGAGTGGCTGAAAGAATGGACACTTACGGCCATGAGACTGAAACAGCTGAGTATCTACCTCTGATCAAAGTAATTGCTCCTAATTTGGTTTTGACTTTCCAGTTAGGCAAATAACACTTGTCTCATTCAGGAATTTATTTTGTTCTATGGTAGCATTTGGTTGTTTGCTGAAACTAGGGAGAGCCCCACATGCCAGATGTGGTGTTTCATTTTGTTTTTTGTTTTGTTTTATTTCTTTTTATTTCCCTGTTTGTTAGGGAACCATTTCTGAGTTTGTTCCAAATTCTGATGGCAAGGAGAAGTGTGTATTCCCAGGGTTGTTTGTCCTTTGTGTTTGCCTCTGTGTCGAGTCCATGTGTTTCTAGCCAACCTCCATTGGAAGACGCTGTCACCATCCTTTCAGACTTTGCTAGCCTTGGATTTTTGCTTTTGTCTCTAGCCAGTCTGGATGAGAGAAAAAAAGAAGAGGGAGGACACTGGCTACTATAGGCTGCATGATTCATGGGTTAACAGTGGTCACAATGGGATTCACTGGCAGCCAGCCAACTGTACTCGGATGCATCCTTAGCAATACTGATAAATTCAAATGTGGTGGAGGTTACAGGATTAAAATTTAAAAAAAACCCTTGAACATTTTGTGAAATGAAGTGACCTACCTGTGAGGTTGGATGGCTGGTGGAGGGAACATCCAACCTTCAAAGAGCCAAGAGGGTGTGAAATGTAGTTATCAGGAACCCAGGCCATCCAGATCAGTTTCCATATGTTGATTTCTGGATATGAGTGGTTCAAGTGTCTCCTCCCTGACTGAAACTATGTGTTTGGAGTCTTCCTAAACAAGCACTGGTAATTCAAGAAAAGCCATCTAAAGCAAAACCACCTGTATTGCCCCCATCCTCAGAGGAGGAACACTTAACACCTTCTGCACAACTTCTGCCTTATAGGGCAGCCTGCTGCCAACCACTCCAGGGACCTGTACTGTAATGTGCAATCCTGGATTCCAGAGGGCCAAGTTCCTATTAGTGAGTCCTGATATGAGGGAGAACATTTGTCCTACAGCAGGGGAAGAAAGTGCACCACCTGCTATAGAAGAAGTGTCATCCTCCTTTCCATTTTATGTTTTGCCTCTTTGGGAAGCAGTGGTGCCAGCACCTGGAGGGACAATTCTGACCATTTTTGTACATACTCCATTTAGCTCAAGTGTCCTGTATAACTGAAAAACTCAAAATCTCCCATTCTCTGAACAGCTGCACCCTCTGATTAATTTTGTGGAATCAGTATTTATGACTTCTTGTCCCAATTGGTTTGATGTTCAGCAATTGCTCTATATTCTGTTTACCTCAGATGAGAGAAAAAATGCATAAAAATGACAAAAAATTGTGTGAAAGCAAAGGGTCAGGAATACCACAAGAAGTTACAGATACACTGAGATATGTGCTGCCCCAGGAAGAGCCAGATTGGAATCCTAATTCAGACTATGGGATTAACACTTTAAATGGTCACCATGTGGCTTTGTTAAAAGGGCTTCATGTGGCAATACGCCAACCCACAAATTTGCAAAGGGTAGCAGAGGTATGCCAGGTGACCAAAGAGCCTCTCTGCTTTCTTCAAGAGCCTGTGAGAAGCATATTGTACATTCACACCATATGACCACCTACAGGCTGGAAATGCTTGCATGGTGGACATGATTTTCATTACTCAATCAATGCCAGATATTTTCTGTAAACTACAGAAGTTGGACAGATTTGCTGAAATGACTATAACTGAGTTAGTATAGGTGACTCAGAAGATTTTTAACAATTGAGAGGACAGAAAGTGAAAAGCTCAGGAGAAACAGAAGAAGGTGATATTAGCAACTCATTAAAAGAAAACACAGGCAGGGGCAAGAAATAAGAAAGAGGATGAGAAGTGGTCCCAACAGAGAGGGAGATGTGTTCCACTGGACCCAAACCAATGTGTCTGCTGTAAGATGGAACACCTTATATAGGAGTGCCCAAACTTACTAAAGAAAGAGGAAAAAGGTGAATGCAGGAAAAGTTTCAGACTGACAGGGTCATGGGTCCCTGTCTCTCAGGCCTAGGGAATCCATGTTAACTGCTACTGTTGGGGGAAAACCTGTTAAATTCCTGGTGAATAAGGAGCTGATGTGTCCATAGTCACTTAACCAATAGCCCCACTTCTAAGCAAAAATGAATAAATACATAACTATATGGAGGGTAACTGACCAGATCTCTTCTTATTCTTTTTGCAAGCTCCAATATGTTCAGGTCAGAAAACAAATGCTTAGTCCCTCTTTTTTGACTATTCCTTCTGGACTGAGACTTAATTTGCAAGCTGAAAGCTCAAATCTCTTGCACTTTCTCAGAAACCATCCTGACTACGAGAGGAGAGCATCCCTCTGTTGAAGTTCATGTTTTGATTGTAACCTTTCCTTTACAGTATGAATGTCACCTAATGGAGCTAGATAAAAAGGGATCTCACTGGGTGGTCATGAACTCCCCTCTTGGACTCACCAATTTCCTTTGGTTTGGGCATAAGACACCTTCTTGGGTTTGCTGCCAACATACTTCCCACAGTGGTAAAATTTGTGAAGTATGCTAAATCACTGAATTTAAAATAATATCCTATGACAATGGAGACACAAAAGGAGATTAAATCCCATGCACAGAGGTTACTTGAGACATAAATATTAAAAGAATGTCAATACTCTTTTCCTGCTGGTTCAAAAACGTGGTAACAATGAATACAGACCAGTCCAGGATCTTAGGACTATAAACAATGCAGTCGCCATTCTTCACCATACAGTTTCGGCCTCCTTCTACCTAGCTGACCTTGGTATACTGCACTGGATTTGAAAGATGCCTTCTTCTGTATTCCTTTGTCAACAGGTTCCCAAAATATAATTGTTTTGAAGGGGAGGAACTCAAGGGGGGATGAAACTGTCAGTTAACCTGGACAAGACTTCCCCAGTGATTCAAGAACTCACCAATAATATTTAGGGAAGCCTTGTCCAGAGACTTTATCCCTCTCAGTCTAGAGAACCCTAAAATCTCCCTATCACAGTTTGTAGATGACTTGTTCTTGGCTGTTGAAATGTATGAACTAAGCTAAGAAAGGACAACAAATTTGCCAGAACTTCTCCAGGAAAAGGAGTATTGGGTTTCAAAGACAAAGGCTCAAATTTGTATACAAACTGTTAAATTTCCGGGGTTTATGTTAAATAATGAAACACAGGCTCTGTAAGCTTCATGGATTCAGGCTTGCCAGGGCCTGAAGGTACCCATTATCAAAAGGAAATTGAGGGAGTTCCTGTCAGCTTTGGGTCCGTAATTTTGCAGCTATTGCAATGCCTCTGAATGAGGCCTTAAAAGGTGGGACGACTCACTCATTGAGATGAAATCCTGAATGATGGGTGGCCTTCTAGGACTTTAAAAAGTAACTGATAAGCACTCCTTCTCTAGCACTGCCTGATATCACAAAACCTTTCCAGTTATTCATTCATAAAAAAAGGGCATTGCTCAGGGTGTCCTAACACAAATTTTGGGATCTTGAAAGAGGCTTGTGACATACTTGTCAAAAAGGCTGATCCAAGTATCTATAGAATGGTCCTCCTGCCTATGCTGCCATAGTGATACTAGTAATGAGAACAGACAAATTGACTCTAGGACAAAATTTGAATGTGTTTGTCCCATATGCAGTAGAGACTTTGCTAAGAGGGATTGATGGTAATTGGCTCACAGGAACCAGATTAACTAAGTATCAGGGGGTCTTGTTAAAATATCCTAGGCTCACCATTAGGATCATTCAAGCCATTAACCCTGCCTTTCTTTGGCCTTCCTCCTTGGAGTGCCCTGAGCATTAACTGCATTAAAGTTATTTAGATGGCACATTTGGCTCTGCCAAATCTATAAGTTATCCGCCCTTCAGGACTTCAACGTGACTTTATTCCCTAATTGCAGCAGCATGATAATCAATGGGGTCAGAAGGGATAGCTTCTCTACATGTAAGGAACCAAAAAGGTCATTTATTAGATATAATCAAAATGGTGACACAGACCTGGTGGTCCATGGAATATATATGTGCCCCAAGGTACAAAAGAGAAATTGTAACAATAAAAAGCATACTGTCCACACTGGAGTTGTGAGATCCTAGGACTCTGAGAAAGATGTTACAATGCATCAGACTTAACAATTTGAAAAAAAAAAAAACCCAAATTCTTTGACCCACTGGTGGGCCCAGAATCACAATTTCATCCAGTTATATAGAGAAAAACAATAATGTTGCAAAACTGGGTACTCAGGCAAGTTCTGTTTGCAGGTTAAAATCATACTCAAGGATATTAATAATCCAGTTTGGGCAACAGGACATTCATGTGCACATACAAAAAAAGAGAGGTATGGATAGCTCCAGGGATGCTTATCCACATATCAAGGATGAAATTAATGCCCTGGAAGTCTGCTTCCCCTTTCTTGCCTTCTCCTATGAGTAGTATGGTGAAAGACTCTAGACCAAATGTTTTGCCTAACCCCCCCCCCCAAGTAATGTCTCATTCCTGGTAGATATTCAGATTGGTCTAGACAAGACAAGTATAAAGTTCAGGATTTACTATAATGAGACTCAGTACCTTCTAAATATGTCAGCTTCCACCATAATAAATTGCTGCTGGATATGTATAAGGCTGAGTCAATCTCTTCATATAGTTATAGCTTCCTCAGCCATAGTTTTATGCAGTGAAACACTCTGCTCCACAGAAGAAAAATTCCTACCTTTACTCATGATAGAGATTGTCTATGGACAGACATTTTGTGTGGGACAGGGTAACAGCCTGGTTGCATGCAGCCAGACCAGGTCACAGGATTTCACCTATCAGGTACCTCAGGGGTTCTGGATTTTCTGTACTAGTGGATTATGCAAATGCCTAGACCATAGATAAAAATTTTCTCAGATGGGCCTTTGCCTCCTGACTATGCTTATCCCCAGAGTGACAACAATCCAGGGAGGACTCAAGACCTGATACCTATTGGTCAACCACCAGACATGACACAGGGAGGTTGCTGTCTTTCCAATACTGGCTGGGACAAACATAGCCAGGGTGCTTGGGATGAATACAAGAGAAATAGCCCATTCTGAAACAGGTTTCCAGAGGCTTCACCAAATAACCCAAGACATAGAACAGAACATGATGGGGGTGTGGCAAGTAGTTAAACAACTTCATAACCAAGTGAACTCTCTGGCAAATGTGGTTCAACAAAACAGAAAAGGACTTAAACTACTTTTCATAAAATAGGAAGGACTTCATGCTACACTAGGAAAAGAGTGTTGCTCCTATATGAACAACTCAGGGGTGATCACAGAAACTAGACAAATTAGAACAAAAAACAAAGCAATGAGAAAAATTATACTATGATACTCAAAAATGGTATCATAAACTGTTCAACTGGAACCCAAGATTAGTCTCCATCCTTGAAGGAATCACAGGGCCAATAATCACCACAATATTGGTCCTCAGTTTCAGGCCATGCCTGGTTAATTGGATGAGAGATGACATACAAAAGAATATAGATCAGGTACAAATGATGATACTGGTTGACACTGTTACCACTCAGCCCAAATATGAACCACCACCTTATTAAGGACTATGTATCCTAAAGGGGAAAAAATAGGTCCTCAGGGTGGGGGGGTGGAGAATGTGACGACAATCATAACCTCCATCACAACTTGCTTCTTTTCCATTGCCATTTTCTCTCTTTGGGACCCCCCCCCCCAAACCCTAGTCTTAAAACCTTCAATTATTTTATAGCCTATAGGTTATAATTTAGATGCTTAATTAGCAGTTAGCCTTCAAACAATGAGTAAATTTTGGTCAAACCCCCAAAAGGCCTCCTCTTCTCTCTTAATTGGCCATAAAAACTGAAAATGGGAATAATAGTTTTATCTCAAGGTGACCAAACTGCCTGGTACCCACATTCTGTGTATTAATTAACCAGATGTGTAAGAAATTCTTTCAACATTCCAAAACAATGATAGTATTGTAAGAAGGTGGTATCTGTGGTAACCCCTGACCTTGTGAACTCATATAGGGGTTTATAAAAAAAATGGTACCAGCTATTCGGTAGCCAGAAATTTCAGTGGCTTAAACTGACTGACCACTGCAGTTTTAATAAACCTCACTTGTTTCTCAAATCTTGGTGTCCCAGGTGTAAATTTCTTAAGCACACCATAACACTATGTGAATAATGGCCTAGTGACTCAGTTCTAAGATAAAATGTCTGAATTGAAAGAATAATAAGTCTTTGCATCCACAAGGGAATAAATTTGTATGCTGTATTTGGACCCATCACTTTTCCATAAGTCTTTTATATTTCCTCAATCACCAGAGAAATCAGTGCTAAGTACAGCAGACCTATGGATGCTTTCCATTCAGCAACTGAGATGTCATAATAAATACATTTTTAATATGACTATTAGTACATGCATAATATTTTGCTTGCATTTCAGCCTTTATTTATTTCACAGCATCTTATAGCATTTTGTCTGTTACAACTTCTGGTATTGAATGGCAGTGCTGACATTGTCTCTACTACATTTCACCCCTGTCAAAACTCTCACTATATTTTCAGACCTAACATTGGATTGTTCCATTTGGTTGAGTGGCTATTTTGTCATATTTTGATTAGTCAAATATGTACTCACATTGCTGTTTTCTTAATCATCAGAATCAAGGAGCTTGGCATTCAGTATGTCTGTATCAGTTAATTCTTGCTCTATTTCACTGTCACAAGAACTTTGACTCATATGGCCAATGTCATCGTCATCTACCTCCACCACTCTTATGTTATAAATTCACGTATTTTACCATAATTAATCATCTTCATCATGTGTGCATCAGGAATCTGATGATTAATTTTTTACCTCCTCAAAAACTTGCAAATCCAGTTTTGCATGTGCCATCATACTAAATTGGGCTGCTACTACTGCCAGAAAAATCAGAAGAAAATGTTTTTTAACAAATGGACTGGCATGGGTCTAAAGGGCCCTCTAAGGTACTTGGGTAAACATATGCAAAAACGGTTAGATGAAGCATTAATATAGGTCCAAATCCTGTTTTGACACTTTTGCACACTCCTAATTGTTCATCATACCAAGTGGGTAAGCACAGACTGCTACACTTACCCTTCAGGGAAATGTATTGAGATACACAACTGGCTACTCTAACACTAAAATATAAATTTACAGTGGAAAAATTAAGGAATGGGTCAACTCAACTTAGGCTTATATCCACTTAAAAGTTTTCAATTTTGCCAAAAAAGTGTGACCACAAAGATGGAGTAAAGAAGATTAGCACTATAAGGCAGCCAAATACTTTGGATCAGAACAGTAGGAAAAATGGCTTTACAGACATGCCAGGAATCTGCAGAGCCTCAACCTTCCAAGGCTCAAGGGAGTAAACCTCTAAGCTTTCATTTGAGAAGAGAGCTCAGGAGCATTATGCAGAAGAAGGGCCATGTAACAAGTTGGTTCCCCATGATTTGGTTCATAGTGCTCAGCCATCCAGGCACTCAGAGACCTCTTCAGCCACAATTTAAAGTGGTTTGATTACTGCTAGAGCTTCTGGAAGGCCTTAGCATCATCCATAGAGTGCAGGTTTTACAGGAATGCACAGTGATGGAACTATGAAGAGCTTCACCTAGATTCAGAAGATGTGCTGTGAGGCCAGGTTCTGTTCCTCCAAGAGGCAGTGTATGAAGCCCTAAGAATGAAATCAAAAGAGCAGGGGAGACCCAAGAGAGTTGGTGAAGCCTGGAATATGTTATGTGTGGGGAAAGCTTCAAGAAATGACAAAAGCTATCCCAAGAGAGAAGTCATGAGGACTGCAACCACCAGCCATGCCAACGTACTGGAGCCACCCAACGACATTGAAATTTTCATCTGTTGACAGTTTGCCCTGGAATGGTGTTCCCCAAGCCACAGAATTTAATGTTGGTCCTCCTAGATTTTGGTCTTGCTTTGCCTCTATTGATTTCTATTTCCCTATTTCTCTATTTTAGAATGAGAATGGTTACTCTTTGCCATTGTATGTCAGTAATATCTAAATGTCCTTTTGATTTTTACAGGCGCTCACAGCTAAGAGCTTGACGTAAGTCTCTGGAAAATTTCAGACTTTTCTGCAATGTCATAATTGTTAGGACACTGGCAACTTATTTTACTGTGACTATACTTTGCATTATGCGCACATTTATAACTAATGTAGCATGACAAGAAAAATGAATGATTTTTACTTTTTTGGTAGAGGGTTTAAATTTCAATCATTTATAGGTAGATGGTTGTTTCTACAAAACAATGAGACTAATATAAGTGCCTGGTGAGGTTGGTGGTTACTGAACATATAATGGAAAAGTTGATAGCTTGCTTACCTGTAGGAGGAAATCATGAAAAATATCACGGAAAAGAGGTTCATTCACAACCAACCACATACCTAAATCATTTAGGAATATCTTAACGATGCAGGAATCTTATAAAGGCAAAAAAGGTTCCCTGTGTGACAACATGGAATAATTGAACAGGCAAAACAAAAATACCATGTTCTTGGAAAGGACTGTACAATAGATACGTGAATTCCTCCCCAGCAATCAATAAATTCAAGGAAATCACAATGAAAATGTAAATAGCTTATTTTGTAGCTATTGATCTAATATGACCAAAAGTTCTGGGAAAATAAATACGTGAAAAAAGTTAAGTAGTTTTGAAATGATTGTGTCTTAGTTCAGATTATACAATGAATGTTTACTGTTCACACTTCCAGAGCCTGGAAATCCAAGTCTAGGGGCCACCAGCTTGTAAGGGTTTTGCTCCTGATTTTCAAATGACCACTTTCTTGATGTATAGTGGAGACAAAAATAATCTCTTATGTCTCTTTCTATAGTGGTAGTAACTCCAGTCGTGAGGAATCCATCCTCATGAGGTACTAAGTCCCCCACCTCCCAAGTACCAGAACCTTGTGAATTAAGCACTTCAATATATGAATTTTGGGGAGATCGTAGTAGGTGGTTTAGTGTTTGTAGCCATCAGTGGACAGCATATACTACGGTAGTAATTTGAGGCTCTGATGAAAGTGACAGATCGATGGGACAAAATAAAATTTCTCTGCACAGATTAGGCATGTGTCAAGCTAAATACAAGATAAATGTGCCAATTCAAATGATTAAGGTGGCAATAAACATTAAGAAATTTAATTCATCATTTGGATGGTTACCTCACAAAACATCAAGAATTTGGTAAGTCCTATGGTTTGAATGTAGTTTGTCCCCCCACAAAACCACCAAAACTTCAGTTTGGATTTAACTGCAAAGTAATGAAATGGAAGTTGTAGCAAACAGTAGGAACACCACTTTCCTTAAAATGCCACTTCAGCTCCTGAGCCCCTTTTCCGCCTACCCCTCCCAGTTTCCGCTTTGCGGCGGAGGCCTGCAGCCCCGAGGAGAATTTGCCCTAAATGACCTCATTCCAAAAAACCCCCTTCCTAAGACTGTACCTAGTCCGCACCCACACTAACAAAATTCAGGCCAAATAAGGAAATAATCAGGCTACTCTGGAACCCGGAAATCAGTCGCTATATGATGTGTAACCATCCCTTTTCAGGGGTCGCCACTCTGAACTCTGTGTTGGGTGTCATCCGCGGGCTAATAAAGCGTGTTTGCCTTATTCTCAGCCTCCGTGGATGAGTCTTCCAGTGTACCACAGGGTCACGGGGCCTTGCCCCGTGAAAGGGGTTAATGTTGCTCTAGCATGTGCCAGCTATTTAACGAGCAGGTTGTATAAAGCACCTGATCCCTCTCTTCTGTGTTTTGGTCATGCCCGCTTGCCTTTCTCCTTTGTGATTGAATTTCTCCTACCTGAGACCCACATTCAAATTTGGGAAGATGTCAGCATTGAAATCCTAGCAGATAGTCTTTGCCTTCCAGAAAAAGGGGCCCAAATAAACCTTTTATGCTTTATAAAGCACCCAGTTCCAGAGATCCTGTTTTGCAACAGAAAATAAAGTAGGACTTTATTTGGAATCTCTGTCTCATTAACTATCCCTACTGTTACTCCTTTTCTTGGACGGTTTAGTACTGACGCTTGAATTTTTCCTGTTTATGAACAAAAAGGCCTAATTATATGTAAGTGAAGTAGGGACTTTTTTTTAAGTCACAATACAGCCTTGTCATAAAATGCTATTTTATCCTGTTAAGTGGTTTTAAAAAGTCACTTTCTTAAACAGTCTGTGGGTTTGAGTTATCCCGAGTCATTTAAAGTGTGAGGCTTGGGTCAGAGGTCAAGCTATAAAAGGCTTAAAGGTGAACTTGGGGTTTTAGTGCTTAATTAATAAAGTTAAGCATTATCTTCTCAGCCTCAGTAAATAGTATTCCAACAGCTAAATGACAGGATGCTAAAGAGCAGAGGTAATCAGATCACAAAAATGCAACTTTTTACTGGAAATAAGAAGATACCTTTAGAGAAGTAACGGCCAATCCTCTTCTTCCTCTCTCTTGCTCTTTCTCCTTTTCCCCCTACTCGTCTCCTTCCTCTTCCTCTTTTTTCTCTCTCCCTTCCTCCCTGCCTCCATCCCTCCTTCTTTTCCTTTTCCTCCTCCTCCCAAGTATTAAGAAAGATGGTCAACACTAAAATAAACTAGTCTTTCTGAAGAACTGACAAAAGTAAGCGTAAAGATCATGGATATTTTGTATCAGAGAACACTAGCATTTGCTCTACAAATGCAAGATACAGAAAGGAACTGAAAATTGAGTTGCAAAAGCGTGTTTTACTAAATTAGAGAGCATTTAAAAAGTAAGTTGTTTAACTAGGGAGATGTCCAACATAATGGTTAAGGTCTTTGGCTTTGCAAACAGAAAAAGGTGCCTAAGAGCCTGGTCTTGACATTTACTAATTGTGCAATTGTGGGCATGATTATATCTTTAAGCCTCAATTTCCTCATCTGTCATTGGGATAATAAAACCTATTCTTAGAAAGTCATGTGAATAATGAATGAGACAACTGTTTTGCACATAGTAAGAGCTAAAAGATATTTGATATTATTGCTAAGCTAATTGCATGGATACATGTGTGTCATGGGTTCAGTTTTGTCCTCTCAACATATACATTCACATCCTAACCCTGAGTGCCTGTGAGTGCAAACTTACCTGGAGATGTTGTCTCTGCAAACTAAGATAGAAACTTAAAATGAGGTAACACTACAATGGGATGAGCCCTACATCTAATCCCTTTGACCTTGTAAGAAGAGACCCAGATATGCAACAATGGATCACTGGCATAGGAACCTGGAGACAATTGGAGTGTTGCGTCTGCAGACAAGAAATGGTAAGGGGTGTCAACAGCCACAAGAAACTTGTAAGAGGCAAGAAAAGGCTGTTTGCTTAGGCATTTGGAGAGGCATGGCCCTATTAACACCTTGATTTAGGGCTTTAAACCTCCAGATCTATGACAAAATAAATTTCTTTTAAGTCACCCAGTGTGTTGTAGTTTGTTATGGCAGTTCTGAAGAAATGAAAAAAATGTATTTAATCCTGCACTTTTAATTGCTATATAATATGGCTGAAAATTAGATTATTGTGTAGAAAATTAAAATTATACCTGAAAATGTGTATTTCTTTTTCTGTTGTAGTATCTGCTGTATGCTTTCATTTCTTTTTTAAGTAGCAAGTTGATGCAGTCATTCTGGATCAGAAGTTCTTTGAAATGGACAGCATGTGGGTCTTGATCTTTGATGACAAAAATGAAATGGAGAAGGAGCGAAGGAAGGAAGGAAGGGAGGGAGGAGTTTGGTATATAATGCTGTAAGTGTACATAAGTGAGTCTGTATCTGAGTTGGAAATATAACCAGGGTAGGGGCAGAAAATAATGTTTTCTACATATTTTCTTTCAATTGTGCACCACACTATGCATTTTTTTTTGGTGACTTTTTTCAGGTAACAGCAATAGTTTCCATTATCTCCATGTTTTCTGTGCTTTGTGAACTAATGTGCTGAAGGTATATTAGAGTTTGGATCCTGCATACTTCCCGAAGACTCACATGTTAAAGGCTTGATCTTCAGCCGGAAGTACTGTTGAGAGATGGTGAAACCTTTAAAAGGTGGATACAGTGGGAGGAAATTGGGGTCATTGTGGTCGTACCCTAGAAGGGATATTAAGACGCCAGCCCCTTACTATCTCTCTGTTTATCAGCTGCTGCAAGGTGAACAGTTCTCCTCCTCTGCACATTCCTCCCATGTTGTACTGTGCTGCTACAGGCCAAAAACAACTGGGCCAAGCAACTTTTGATAGTAGGAGCCCAAATAACCCTTTTTTCTTTTTTAGTTGATTGTGTCAGCTGCTTTGTGATAATAATGAAAAACTGACTACCACAATTTGAAATTTGTTTAAGTGAAATACTGAGGAATCTGTGGAACAGACTTCTAATTCCAGTTAATATTCACACTTAGCTGTATTCATTATCTTTTCTATTAAAAAATGAATCACCAGTAGAGGGAATCCTGTGAATCCTAAGAGGACAGTCAGTCCAAATTTCTGGCAGTAAATATGAATTCATATGTATATGTGACTATTTGTATTTATGTGTGTCTGTGTCCTAGATCACAGACAAGATCATGATGTGATCTGTTTCCTAGGTACTCCAGAGCACAATGAAAAGGAGATTATTTTGGCAGAGGGTAAAGGAAATCATTTGTCTTGGAAATATCTAAATTCTGCAAAGTATCTGATATATAATAACTTTATCAAATAAGAGCTATTTTGATAGTAGATCAAATCATCCAAACTTTAAACTATTTAACCTTATCTAAGCCCAGCAGTAATTAATCCTAAATTTTAGGTTTAAATAATATTACTAAAATCTATACTGGTGTAAAGAAAGTAATAATCAGAAGTAAAAGATATTAAAATTATCAGGTATTTGTTATGTTTATATCTACAGTGTCCTCAAATGAAGACTGATGTCTTGGGAGGTGATCAAATCATGAGGATACTAACCTCACTGAAGGAGTAATCCCTTGATAAGTTAGTACCTGAATGAAATATTAGGGGGTAGACATTAGTCAGAGGATGTTTTTCTATATATTCTTGACTGTTGCGCCTGCTTTGTCTCTGTCTCTGTCTCTGTCTCTATTTCTGTCTGTCTCTGTCTCTGCCTCTCTCTCTCTCTTTCTCTTTCCCTCCTATTACCACTATGCAAACTACTTTGCTCCTCTCTGTGCACCCTGATATGATTCTGCCTCACCACAGGGCCAGAAGCAACTGAGTAAGTGGTCATGAACTGAAGCCTCTCCAAGTAATAACAATAGTTTCCCGAATAGTTCCTGCTAAGGACACAAAATAAACCTTTCCTCCTTTAAGTTGATTTTCTTGAGTATTTTATCACAGTGACAGAAAATTGACTAAGAGTAATGATAGGTGTTTTAAGACATGCTTTGTGTATTTTCATAAGTAAACTCATGTAGTATACAACTTCCATGTTACAGAAAAAAATCTCAGGCTGGGTAATTAGGTATGCAAAAAACAACTTCAGTTTTTTGAAGACTGAAATGAATTTACACTCTTTGGTCTTAAAATAACAATTTATTACTTCTCCTGGTGTATGTGTGTGTTGTTGTTGTTTCTTTACTAAATTCACAGAGTGGTATGTCATTTGGCTCCAATAAAAGAGCAGTGGGAAGTCAAGCTTTATGAATGATCTTTTGGGCAAGGTATCCAAAACAGACTCTACTCATCTCTGATCTCTCAGCGGGAGTAGCTGAAACAGCTGGGGGATAACTGGTTACCTCCTCCTCTGTACAACCTCGCCACTGACATCCTTAATCATGGAGAACTCATGGTTGTTGGACTTGGTGAATGTTAACTGACTCTTACCAAGAGCGCTAAATTTCTACTTTGGGGGAATTCTACAATCCATTTTCTGTTGGTAAGCAAATTTGTTTAAAAAAAGAGCTTTATTTTGGCTCATGATTTTAGTCCAGGGTTAAGGGGAAAATCTAATGAAGCCCTTTTTTGCTGGTACAGTTCCAATATAGAACAGAGCATCACATGGCAGAGAGAGAGAGAGAGAGAGAGAGAGAGAGAGAGAGAGAGAGAGAGAAGAGAAGAAAGGAGAAGAGATCACATGACAAAAAAGAAAACAAAAGAAAAAGCTTATTAGCCAAATTTCTTTTAAAATAACCTTCTCTTGCAGTAATTGATCCAATCCCCACTACTTTGAGGAGAGTATTAATTCCTCTTAAAAACCTAATCATCTGTTTAAACAGATCCACCTCCACACTGTTTGCAGAAGGATTAAGTCTCACCATGAGATCTGGTGGAAATAAACCACATTCAGAAAATAGCAAGAGCCCACTTTTCTTGGTTCATTTTGAGTCATCTCGACATCTATGTTCCACTCAATTTTACTCCCAGTGCTCTGTCAAAGCCTCTAAGTGCTCTAAGAGAGTATAAAGGCATCCTAGAGAGTCAGAGTTTTGGTCCTTGTTGTCTGTCCTTGGCACCGGATGAAGGGAGCTCTTCTTTTCTGGTCCTTGGTCATCTGTCCATAGCTCTGCCAGTCATGCTCATGGCAGATGCCCTGGGCTCTCTAGATGCCCTGACTTGTTCGTCCTTTCCGGCTTTGTTCTCATGTTTTAGAGTTTTAGAGGATTCCTGGAGGCTGGTTCCAGGTGCTTCCTGCTGAGATCTTTCCAGGCTTGCCCCTTCCTTGACCCTGTCTTGAGGTCCATACACAGGTCCCACTCACTGTCAGACTCCCTCAGGCTCTCAGAGGGACCCAGGGCTCCTGGCTCCTGCCAGACTCCTGGCTTAAGAGCTGTGCCAGCTCAGGATCCAGCAGCATTTCACTGCTGCTTTTCTTCTGAGTTGCCTTCCTCTTTCACAGCACATCAATTGTTTTTTAGTCTCCAAAGGAATTAAGGAACTCATCAAGCTCAGACTTCCTTACTTTTTAGGTTTATCATTTATACCCCACATCCTTCAACAGTTCACCTAAAAGATTAACTGTTTATCTAATGGCAGAAGTATAAGATATCTTCAGAATTTAAAAAATACTATTATTATAGCCAAAAAAATAACTATGGGCTGGGGATTTAGCTCAGTGGCACAGCACTGCCTGACAAGCACAAGGTCTTGAGTTCAATTTGATTCCTTGTACTTAAGTAAATAAATAAATTAATTAAAATATTTTTTAAAAGACAGTTATGGGCTCAGTGTTCCCTACTTTCAAAAAATAAACTAAGACGAGAACAAAAGAAATAGCTACACGATTATAATTGGATCAACTTTTAGCACTATGTGACTTATTTATGTTTCATGTTCCAACCAAGAGTTGTCATTTCTCCTGATGCCTAATTTTTAATCATAGTCAAATTTGAAAGCCTAGAATGGGTTACTAAAAATATATCCTGACTCACTTGTATGCTTATCCATTTCCTGAAAAGGTGTCTTTCAAAAAACCTAAGGCCCCTCTCATTGTCACAGAGTATAAAAGAATTGAATCAGAAGGAGGAAATAAACATGAGGAAATCTCTATGTAATTATCAACCTTTCCAATTATTTTGGCTGAATCAATAATTCATGAAAATTACCATTTGTCAAGCTCTTAGTTAAGGCCCAATCTCTTGAGGGAAGCGGTTCCCCAGAGAAATAATAGAACAAAGAAAATCCTAGGTACTTGGTGAAATATTCCCCACCTGGTATCAAACTAAACCAAACCTTCGTTTTTTGCAGCTGAGGCTCCAATATGTTTAGAAACATTTATCCTTTGAGGTCCTGACAACAGCAAGTCTTCCAGTGATTAGGGATGTGGTTCTTGCTGCGTGTTCCTCAGAACCATGACTATCACTAGACAAGCCTGCAGTCAAGGGAATCTGTAGTCCAAAAGGCTTAGGAAATATTGGCATTATGCAAAAGTTAATTTCTTTACCACAGTGTCATCTCAGGGAGTATCATATGCTAATCTTTATCAAGAATATTAAAATTCATAGGACATGATTTCCCAAATTTATATTAGTGCAGAATATTGTTTGTAGAATGTTTCCCAGTATGAGAATCACATTTGGGAAGCTGTAATCTCTTCAAATATAGGGAAATGGCAATGAAAGATCTGCACATCCACTCAGAGAGAGAATTGCTAGGAACAACCGATGGTACTTAGCATAATCGATAACCTTCTGTGAATATAAGACCTTTGCTTATTCTCCCATGCTCCTCTTCTTTTCTCCTCCAACTACAAAGAGCTTTTCTCACAAATATTGCTAAAAACACTTATAATCATCTGTCAAATGTTTTCTGTTTATTTCTCAATTTGGAACACCCACCTACTCATCTCTATCGCACAAAATTTTACTTCTTCAGGGTCCTAAATTTCATTTACTTTGGGGATCTCTCTATTTTGAACTTATTCTTTGTTATGGTTTGTGTCTAGACGTTCCCCCAAGGCCTCAGGTCACCATAGGTGGGGATTTTTCAAGTGTCTCCATCTAGAGCGTGTGTTGCTGGGATTAAGGGTTGTGATTGCTACATGAGCCCACTGATTGGTTTGGCATAGTTCTGAGTGTGGATAATAGGAAGGCCCACCATCGTGTGAGTGCTAGGTACCTGCTCCAAAGACACGTAGCCTGGAGAGAATATGAGAGGGAAAAAGAGGGTTGCAGTGGCTGCCAGCTCCTTGCTTCCTGCTGCTTTACTGCTTTGCTGACTTCCTTCTTTATGCCTGCCATGAACTAGTTTCTTCTTCAATGCTCCTTTGCCATGCCTCTCTGCCTTGGAGCCAGCCAGCTGTGAACTGAAACCTCCACAAACTGTGAACTCAATAAAGCTTTCCTCCTTTAACTTGAGGGCTCGGGGTATTTTATCTTAGCAATGAGAAAAGTAACTGGACACTCTTTGTAAAGTATGGTTTAGCAGTGAATACATTTTCAATCATCCTCTCATCTAAGATAAGAAAACAGTTTGTCTCCCAACATGAAATTGGTAAGAATTATGTATGGTTAACATAGTGCTTGAAACAGTCACTGAGACGTTTTTACAGACCTGTTTCGTACTGTGGTGAGAACTAACTTGCAACCAGGACTGTAGCTTCAAGACTGAAAGTGACTTGGCCCAGACTCTGTCCTTGCTTGGCTACTTATCTACTGTCCACTCAGCCTCCTGGTCCGGTCCTGCTGGAATGTCTACAAGACTTTTTAGGGCAGGCATCACCATGCCTGTTTGCAAAAACAATTTTAAAGTCAAGCATACACCAGACCAACTCTGGAAGGGCCAATTAACCTTTTCTTTTCCTTCACCTGCTATATCTACCCAACCTAAATGTTTTTCATGACTTCTTTATAACCCATCTTTGATTTGTCTCTGTTTGTGCCCTCTCCTAACACTGTCATTTGAGACCATATGATTTCATGGCTGGCATCTAATTATAAGTTCACCCTGAGAAGTCCACTTTAAGCTTTTCTGATCTACGTAGCATATGCTTCTCAAAGCAACTTTGTAAAATGCTCTTTTGATATTTCTAACACTGAGAATAAGAAATCCAACCCTTAAAGATTCTAATTGTTTTGTCTCATTGTTTTTGTTGATCTTACCTATAGAACTTGTATTGAGAACAAGTAGTTTTATATTCAAGAAGAGAGGAAACAGAATTCTGACCTTTTAATTCTGTTGTGACTGAAATAAATTCAGAAAAGCAAATTTTCCACTCATAGGTAATAAGGCATTTAAAGATATGCTGGAGTGATATTGATATGCACATGGAATTCAAAGTGTATTTTCTGTATAGGAATAATCAATTGGGTTACAAAAGCAAAGGCTTTGCTATAATAAATAATTTAGTTGTATGTTAAACCCCTGATAGAATAAAAGGGAAGAAAGTTCACAGTGTCAGAATGAACTGTTTTCATTTGAGCTGGGTTCTCTCTAATCGGGCTTAGGTGGCTAGATTTCAGGATGGGTTGGTGTGTTGGAGGAAGGAGCATAGGGACAGACAGGTAAGAGCAGGTGACTCCTGGTGAGTATAAAGCAGTGTAGGCTGGGATCATTAATAAGGTCACAGTAGGAATGTCTGTCTAGGCAGGCGAGGAAACCCAAATGTGGAACAGAAAACTATATCGGATGAAACTGAAGAGACATGATGTTCTAGCATCCCAGTAAATGCTGAAAAACAAAAACCACGCAGAGTGGCAAAAGGATTTATCAGTGTACCTGTGCTTCCAGGTAGAAATCAACCCAGGGTCTCAGGTCAAATTTCTTTGAGTTGCTCTCTCTACCGTGCTCACCTCTTCATTCCTGTGTTGATGCCATCACCAAGGAAAGTATGCCTTGCAGCACTCAAGCATATACCCCACCAGCCTGGCCTGTCTAGGGAAAGGGGCATATTTTTAGCAGTAGTTCCAGAAAAATTCTGGAACTGAACCTCTGGCTTTATATACTTGTATGTTGTAAACCAGGAAGAGAGATTATTTTCAAACCTAATGCCAAAAAGTAGCTTTACGAGGAATTTGTGTAAGGAGTGTGGTAAAGAGTATACGCCTAGAGGAAAATCTGGATGTTGGTATTAGAAGGAGAGAAGATAAAGACTAAAGATGTTCAATTTTCTATCCCTATCCTTCCACTCGACACATAGCAGAGGACCTTTTCCTCAGGAGTAAACCTCGTCCAGGAAGGTGTTAGATAGCATGTAAATCTGCCCTTCAGCACTGTGCAAATTAGATCAAGGTGCTGCCTCTTTGAAACATTTTACTACTATCTGAAAGAAAATTCTGAACATTAGAAATGTACAATAGCTACTATATGGTTTGGAAGTTTGTGCCCCAGAATTCCTGTGTTGGACACTGAACCCCCAAATTCACATATTAATGGTATTTAAGGTAATGACTAACTGGGGTCTCATCTTATTAAAAAGTTTTTGCATGTCAAAAGACATCTCCAGCAGAGTGAAAAGAAAACCCACGAACCAGAAAAACATGTTAGTTAACTGTCCCTCAAACAAGGGACTTCTATCTAGAACATATAAAGAATTTTTAAAAATCATGTCCCCAAAATTCAAGGACTCAATCCAAAAATGGATGTCTGAGATAAACACATACTTCTCAGATGAAGAAATACAAATAGCAAATAAATATATGAAAAAATGTTCAACATCAATGGTCATATGATAAATGCAAATTAAAACAACACTGAGATTCCATCTCAGTCCAGAAAATGTTCAAGATCAACAAATAAACCAATAAAAAATCCTGGAGGGGCTGTGGGGAAAAAGGAACTCTTTTCCACTGTTGGTGGAAGTATAGGCTGGTGCAACCACTGTGGAAATCAGCTTGGAGATTTCTGAAAAAACTAAAATTAGAGATGCCATTTGACCTGCAATCCCACTTCTGGGCATTTTTCCAGAAAAGTGGAAAACATCATACCATAGAGATATATGTACACCCATGTTTATAGCAGCACAATTTGTAATAGCTAAATCTTGGAAACAACCCAAGTGCCCATCAACTGAGGAATGGATAAAAAAGGTTTGGTATTTTTTATTCAATGGAGTACTACTTAGCTATAAAGAGAGATGGCAATGAGACTTTTATAAGTAAATGGATGCAACTTGAGACCATACTCATACATGAATAAATCAAACTCACATGTATAAATATCATATTGTCTCCCTAGTGTAAGAGACTTAAAGAGTATATATGATCCAAAATCTACAATAAATACTGCACAAGGTAAGAAATTTCTCAATGAGGCAAAATAACTAGGATGGGGGAAAGGAGGAAAAAAGGAAGAGAAAAAGAAAAAGCCATAAATGTGTGTGTGTATGTGTGTGTGTGTGTATACACACACAAACATATATATATATACACACACACATTAGACAACTAAAATGACCATACTAATATTTGTACTAATGGTAACAAAATAATTCCTTTTGAGAATTTCTCACAAAGAAAGTTATACAAGCTACTGAAAGAGTTAGGTTTGCCCAGTGTCCTAGGTACCTCTGGTTGTAACAATAACAATAAACCTGGTTAGTACAACAGTGAAGTTATTTGCTACAAGAGTATCTCCCTTCCTATTTCCTATGGTCAAACAGTAAATAAAATTATCTGTATATTTGCCCTGAATACTTAGCAAAAAGGGAATCACATACTTTGTGGAATCTTTTGACGGACTTCTTTCACTTAGCATAATATTTTTAAGTTTATTAATATGATAGCATGTATCAGTACTTAATTCTTTTTATAGCCAGATGATATCCAATTGTATGGGTATATCATATTTGGTTTTCCATACATCTTTTTTTTGTTTTAAAAGGAATAAAGCCAAACAAAATAAAACAGAATAAAGCCAATCAAAACAAAACAGTGAAAGTGATACAGAACTTCAAAACAGGACAATGGGAAATCAACAGTGCCTACCATAATGCCTCCTATTCTCTCTAAAACTGCTGCTCATATCAAAAGACATAATAAAATAAAACAGAACAAAATAAAAACCAATCAAAACATAATATTGAGTAAAACAAAACAATAAAGTTAAACAAAACAAAACAATGAGAACAATATTGGATTTGAAAAATAGGATAGAAGGAAATCCCCCATATTTGCTATATTGCATGCTGCTATCCTCTTAATAGATACTCAGGCCTTAGACCTGAAAGTCAATAGAACAGTACAAGAATTAAATCATTGTTGTACCTCAGTTGCTATCAGCTCAGCCTGTCCTCCACTTGCTTATGTGGTGGATGGGTGTGTGTGTGTGGGGGGGTGTTCTTGTCTCCCAGTCAGCACACTGACTCACAAGAGGGGTGAATTGCCTTCTTGTTACTCCTCCCAGCCCAGAATGGCTTCCACTGACTCATTGGCAGGGTGAATTGGCTTCTCCTTCTGGGGCCCCCATGGCTTGTCCTGGCCTATGAGAAGGGTGAATTGGCTTCTTGTTACCCTTCCCAGCCCAATATGGCTTCTACTGATTCATGGGAAGGACAAATTGGCTTGATTCTCCTCTCAGGCCCAGCATGGCTTTTGCCAACTCATGGGAAGGGAGAATTGGCTTGTTTCTCTTCCTGGGCATTGCATGGTTTGTGCTGACTCATAAAGGGTGAATTGGCTTCTTGTTAGTTCTCCCAGGGCCTTCATGGCTTGCTCTGGCTCACAGGAAAGGCTTCTTAGCTTTTTTATATGTTTCTCTCTCTCACTGAAATTCCTCATCTTCTCAGCTCTTTTTTTGATCCATTATTCATTTGTCACATCTTTATTGCACATTTGGGTGCATCAGGTAATATCCTAGATCTTCCAAGTGCACCAAAGAGTGATGAATGTGGGCCCCTTGGGATGCTTGTAGTCTCAGGGGGAGCATAGTTCTACAATTAGGAACTCTCACTGAAGTTATGTACTAGGAGCTTTCATCCAATATAGGCAGAAAGTGAATAGAAACGTTATTATTGAAGATGAGTGCTGAGCTGATATTTGTAGAACAGGCTGAGAAGGGTGCATCCTAGGTAGAAAACCATGTGTTTAGACACAGGAAAGAATAGGCTATATCTGACCATGAAATGTTGAACACAAAGTCTGGTAGTTTGTTGACTATAATATGAATTTGAATTTTCAAAACGTAGGTGTATATTTTGGAGCATTAAGATTATAAACTGTTAAAACATATGTTTCTCCATACTGTTTGCAAGCCCAGGTCTACTTTCCCCCTACTCTTCTTGCAATTGGTTAATCTTGATATATGCTATCAGTGGACTCCTGAGTACTCTGGCTTCCATGTTGGCCCGGCCAGTGGAGTGCCCTGGTAAGAGACTAAGACAGTAGTGAAACTAAAGGATAGGTATAAGAACAGCACGGCAGAGGACCATGAGGTTTGTTTCTTGAGTATACTAGTCTCTTGGGAAAAGGAGAGGTTGAGAAATCTCAAGTGAAGCATTACACACTTTTTCAACAAAATTACCTAACTACCTCTGTATTTTTCTATATTTCTTTCTCCCCATGTGTGTCTTTGTATTCATCACACACACACACACACACACACACACACATATATATCACTATCTTACACATGCTTCAATGCACATACTATACACTCATACATATATTAGCTTAAAGGTAACTAATCAGCATATTAATCATGGTTTTCTCTGGACTATGAAATTCATGCTATAAAAAGGTTTAATTCTTTATATGCTACCATATATTCATTGATATATGAATATATCATATTCATATGATATATTCATATTCATGTCCATGTTGGTATAATGGACATGAATTATTGATATTTGGTGTTGCAGTTTGGATCCAGAATGTGCTTAAGGCATAGTTCCAAGTACAACAATGTTTGGGGACTTTGGGGAAGTGATTGAATCAAAAGGACTCTGACCTCATCAATGGGTTAAATTACTGATGGGTCCAAATTTGATGGACTTTTTGATAGTGATGGGAACTTAGGATGTGGGACCTAGGTGAAGGGAGTGGGTTCTGCCGGGTACATCTTCTGGGACTATATCTTATTGTTATCCCCTTCTTGCTACTCTCTCTGCTTACTGACTGCCATAAGGTTAGCAAATTTGCTCAAGTACTTACTGCCACCATGATGATTCTGCTTCTTGAAGAACAATAGTCTTCATGGAAACAACAGTCTAATGACCATGGAATGAATCCTCTGAAATCTTAAGCCAAAATAAATCCTCCTCTTTTTAAATTATTTTCCTTAGGTATATTGTCAAAGTAATGGAAATCTGGGGGACATACTTAGACAGTTGGGAAATTTAAAAATATTTTTGCCATGTACACCTCACGTGGGAGGATATAACAGAAGACAAGGAGTACAGCAGAGATTTAGAAGATCTAGACCTAGGAAGGAATTGGCATTTAAATGACTTGGAGAAGACACAGTGGCATCTCAAGAGTCAGCATTGTATTAAAGGAAAAGAAGAGGGTACAGAGAGCAGGTCCACCAGTCACTGAACCCAGATGCCACCTGTCTTACTAAGGAGTGGAAGACCTAATTGTACAATAACAAAAGAAATCCAGAGCTTTTCCCAGCCAATGCCATATGCCTTCCAGGACTGATATATATTTTAACATGAGATGACAGAGAAAAGAAGACAAACAAACTGCAGTGAACTGTATTTTACTTTCTGATATTTGAATAAGCAAATACCACTGTGAAAATTTCCTTTTCACAGTGCTATAATGATTGTTAATTCTACTGTGATTCCATTCTAATCAATGCATGGAAGATAGCATTTTTCTAGAGAATGTTTTAATAATTCAATTCCTAGTACTTTTGTAAGACTTTAATCATGCTTCTTGGCTTTTGTCATGCTTAGATGGAATGTCACACTCCTATCCCTTGTATCTTGTCAATAACATTAATTTTCCCAATTCCTTTCCTCGGAGGTTGACTTGGACTGTGTCTTATTTTTCCCTCACTGGAACAAAATACAAAATACTCACAATTTTAAAAAAGAAATGTTTATTGTTGACTCATGTCTTCAGTCCATGATCAGCTGGCTCCAAGGCGGAAGCAGCATGGCAGAACAATATGGTGGAGGAAAACAGCTCCTCCATGATGGACAAAGAGGGGCGAGAGAAGGGAGGAGCTAGGGAAAAAACACACCCCCAGACCCAGCTCCTCAAACCAGGTCCTGCTTCCTAAAAGCACATTCAAGTATGACCTCATCAGTGGATAGGTCCACTGACCAGTATAGCACCCCATAATCCAGTTACCTTCCAGATATATGAGGCATTGGGGATCTTCTACATCTGAACCATAATGAGCAGGCTGCGCCTACTAGAAAAGTACACTGATTCTCTCTTCTCCTTCTACTTCTATAACTTTTCTTTTCTTTCATTCTACTAAATGTAAGAGTGATAACTGCTCCAATGCTATTAGCCCAGGATTACCACATTATGCTCAGGCTTTGTCTGTTACTCTTTTGTAAGCAAATTGTCCATCAATTATGTTGATTTGTTTATTCAGCATGGCTCCCAAGAGGCCCCAACAGATCCATGCCTTGCACCAAAACAACATTCTCATACATGCTGTGTTCTGTGATACCACTGCCCACAAGTATCGAGCATCTGAAGTGTTCAAAGTCTAAAGTGCATACTGGAATCCATAGGCTTGGGATGAAAAGAAAGAATGTGTCTTATCCATTGTCTGCTGCTATCACAGTGCACTGTAGTCTGAGAAAATTATAAAAAGTCAAAATATGTTTGAATCATGGTTTTGGAGGCTAGAAAGTCCAATTGCGTGCAGTTGGCATCTGGCAAGGGCCTTCCTGCTGTATCACCTCACTGTAGGTGAGTAGGGTGAGTGCTCAAGACGGAGAGAGATGGAAAAGGACCTAACTCCCCCTCTTATAATTAAAAGTGCCCATTCATTCACAAAGGCAGAACCCCTGTGACCTACTCACCTCCTAAAGATTCTACCTCCTAATGCTGTCACAATAGCAATTAAATTTTTACATGGGGTTTGGAGAGGATGGTCAAAACATAGCAGAACACAAATGACCTCAATAATTTTTAGACTGACTACGTGTTAAAAAAATCACAGTTTTAGATATATTGGTGTGTTACAAAAGCATAATTTTATCTGTTCTTTTTTTACTTGTTTCTGTGATTCACTGTTCAATTAAACTGTACAAGGTTGGGGTGGGAGAGCTCTTTTTTCTACTTTGAATGTCAATACTCACATACAAGAAATATTTATGTTTGCCATGTGAAAGCACTAAAGTGGACTGTAATAACTTAGTGGAGCTAGAAATGAACTTGAAGCCCATTATTTTCCAAATGCAGAAACTGAGGCATGTTTGCAAGCATTTATGGGGTTGCATGCTTCATAACATCTTGAAAACAGTCTTTGTATAGTTTTCCTTCTGCAAATCACAGTGAAACACCTAGAAAAAGTTTTGAAGTATATCAAACTTTTAAATTAGTATTAAAATTCAACTGGTTGTTGAATATTCAATTTCAGGACACAGAGGGACATTAAAGCCTGTCCACTCTTGCAGCTGATCTTGGTGAAAATCCAGAGCTTTATGGCATCAGAATCTGACAACTTTTTATTGGCTGTAGAATCAGCCAGGATTGGTAGTTTATAAACATGAAACCCTACCCGGCAGTACTTATTCAATAGGGCTCAAATACATCAATTCCATCCAAACAGACAGTTAGAACTACTCTGTCCTCTTTGGAAGCCAAAAAGGGGCTTCCCTGACTTTCACTCCCATGGGCGCAGGGGCGAAAGACCACGGGAAACTTCAAGCCTTGGCCCTGGGCTTTAGCCATCCTAGTGAGTTTCCAGGGACATAAACAGCGCGTCTGCTGTGGGCCTTGTTAGGATCCACAGCGAGCTGACTTGGCTGCCAGGACACCTCCCACATTGCCAGAAGCCCTGTGGAGACAATGAAACCCAGAAATAGGATATAAATAGGACAGGAACAAAATACCACCTCATGCAGGTTCCACGGGCCACCTCCCACCATTAAACAGAAAGGCGGGTTTGTATCCCTTCCTGACCTGCTCTCCAGGGAGCGCAGGAAGAGGCTATAAGGTCAAGGAAAGTAAGGGAAAGAGGAAATCGCTGTTTATAAAGGGACACTTAACCCCTTGGAGTGCGCCTACGCGCACACATGGACAGGGTACGCGCGCGCGAGGACACACAGGCACACACAGACACACACACAGGAGTACGAACATTAAAAACACTTGAGCAACCGGGCATGTGGATTTGGAATCGGAGCTGAATTTTCTTACATTTTAATTTGTGTCTTTGATTTATTTACTGGCTCATTTCCTAAGAAGTTATTTCTTTCTAGGCCCTGGGGGGGGGGCTCTTGATCATTCTAAACAAGTTTAAGGGAAAACATAAGAAGAAGAAAAATCTCTGCGGGAAGCAAGGGCTGCGCTCCAGGGCCGGCAACTGGCTGGAGTCGGCGCAAGTCAGAGCAGTTTGGAGGATTCCGTCGCTGCGGGCTAACGGGGGCGTGGCGGGCAGCGTGTTGCTGGGAAGCTGTAAACCAAACTTCCGAAGGTTCGGGGTGGGAACAAGGCTCCAGGCAAAGGTGCCGTGGGGAACAATGTGGAAGCCGAGACAGGAGAGAAGTGTAAGACAGAGGAGAATACCGAAGGGGTCAAGGCTGCCACGGCGTGACCTGAGCCGGAGAGGTCTGGGCGCCCCTAGAGGAGCGAGGGGCTCCCCAGATGAAGCCAGCTCCGCGGGATCCGCCGGCCCTGCGCACAGACCAGGAGCCCAGCAGCCCCGGGACCAGCGCGCCAGGGGCGAGGCGACCGGGAGGGAGGGGGAGAGTGGGGAAGGGGCGTCGCCCTGCCACCCCGCCCTCTCCAGTGCCATTGGGCCGCGGCCGCAGCGCCCGCGCCACCTTTTCTCCTCCCGCCCGGCCGCCCGCCCGCCGGCCCGGCCCTGCGCCCCGCGGTCCGCGCCCCGCCGCGCTGGTCCCGGGCTGGTCCGGCCGGGCCGCTGACGTCACCGCCAAGTTTGCTGCCCTCGGCGCTCACGTGTGGCCGCGCTGCCCGGGAGGCGGCGGGGCAGCCCGGGAGCTGCGCGGCCGGTGACAGGTCTCCAGCCCGGCGCGGCTCGCAGGCGGGGCCGCGAGCAGAGTGGGATCGCCCGGCCCGCGCGGAGAGGGCTGGCGGCGACGCGGGGTGCGGGCGTTCCGGTCCCACTTGGGCGGAAAACCCGGAGGGCACCCCGTGCAGCGGCCCAGAGGATCGAGTCCGGACCGGGAGGCGCACCGGGAGGGCGCTGTCGCCCGCGGCTGCCTGGGGCGCCCGCAGCGAGCCGCCCCGCAGCCGCGCGTCCCCGCCGCCGGGACGAGACGGCGATGCACGGTCGCTGAGAGGGGATCGGCGACAAGCGAGCCGCCGCTCGGGCCCGGGGCTGAGCGGCACGGCTTTGCGGCCGCCACCGAGAGTCCCAGTGCGGGGACTCTCGGGAACTGGGGCCCCGAGCGCTGCCCACGGGCTGCGGTCTCAGCGACCCTAAGACCTAAGACGATGGTTTCTTAAGCACGGCACCGCGTCCCCTTCCCGACCCCTGCCTGGAGGCGGGACTCGGCACCGGGGTCCCGGGACTCCGGCCCTGGAGTTGTCCCGGCCGCCACCTCCCGGGGAAGCTCGCACCGTTGCAGGGGCGCACGGGCGATGTGGCCTCCGTCCGGCGCGCGGGTCCGCCCAGAGGACGTGGTGGCCCCTGGCGGAGCCCTGGCCTAGCATGGCCCGAGCGCGGGCCGACGTCGCCTCCTCCGGCTAGGATGGCCCCTGCGGGCCCGGCGGGCGCCCACCCCCCCTCGGCCGAGCCGCTGTCCCGCAGCATCTTCCGGAAGTTCCTGCTGATGCTCTGCTCGCTGCTGACGTCCCTGTACGTCTGCTACTGCCTGGCCGAGCGCTGCCAGCCCCTGCAGGGCCCCGGCGTGGCCGTGGGGCTGCCGGGGGGCGGCCAGGGGGCGGGGGCCCCGAGTCGCGGCGTCCTGGCCGGGTGGCCCGCGGCGGCGCGGAGCAAGCGGCTTCTGCAGCTGCGGCAGTGGAGGAGGCGCCGGCCGGCCGCCCCGAGCGGCGACGGCGAGCAGGCGGCCTGGGAGGAGGACACCCTCGGGCCGGCCGCGGGACCTGGCGGCTCCGGGGCGGGCAGCAGCGCGGCCGAGGCCCCGCCGGGGACCCTGGCCCTGCTCCTGGACGAAGGCAGCAAGCAGCTGCCGCAGGCCATCATCATCGGCGTGAAGAAGGGCGGCACGCGGGCGCTGCTGGAGTTCCTGCGCGTGCACCCCGACGTGCGCGCCGTGGGCGCGGAGCCCCACTTCTTCGACCGCAGCTACCACAAGGGCCTCGCCTGGTACCGGTGAGCGGGCGCGGGTCCGGGTGGGGGCAGCCACAAACTGGAGTGCAGGGCAAGGGAAACACTGGGCAGAGACCTTGGTGATGCCCCTTAGTCCCCTCCCTCGAAGGCCGAGCGTCATCAGCAGCTTGGTCCCTAACTTGAGAAGTTTTGTTTCCCGCTGAGCCTTGTCTTGGAGGAGGGGGTCGTGTTTAGGAACGCAGAGTGGTGGGGGGAATTTTGTGTTTTAATGATTATAGTCCTTGGGATTTTCTTTCTCAGCAACAACCAGGCTCATCCCTTTTTCTAACCCTGAGAAGGAACTCTTGTATTCAGCTAAAAGTGGGGAGGTGGTCACCCCGAAAGTTCCTCCTACATTAGAACCAACCCATTTATCATTCCTAGGTTTCCTCTTCCAAGGAAGCCTGTTTTTATTTGTTCTTCATTTTTTAGGCAATTCCTGGCTAACACAGTCTTTGCCATCAGGTATTTATTTACCTTGACGCTTTGCCAGATAGTTGTCCTAGTGGTAATAGAGAGACTTAGGGAAGTGTCAAGCCAGAGCCTCTGTAGTTTGGATAATCTACCTACCTCCCAACAACTGCCAGCAGCTACCATACTCTAAAGAATGCTTTCTTGGTAAAATCTTGTGACTAGGTGAAGGAATGAATTTGGTAAAATGCTTTTGATACTTATAAGGAGAAGAAAATTTTGTCTCTGGACTGACAAACTTTTTAAAAGATCTTTGTGCAACTTTCTTTACAAAAGAAAGTAGCTAATTTTTTTTTCACAGAAGAAAACTAAAGAGTGGGAAAATCCTGGGATTACAGTTTAGGAAATGAAGCTCATTTAGATGTTAATCTTAAATTTGTCAATCTCAAATGCAGGACACAGTTAGTAATGGAATGGGCTAAACTTCAATAAATTCTGTTGTTTGCTGTTCGCCATAAAATACTGACTTTTTTCTTTCCTCCACGTGCAATGAAAAATCATATGACTGTAACTTCCCATTTTATAGTTTATCATGTTTATAAAATATTAATTCTTTTATTATTTTCGGTGAAACAATATCATAAAAGTTACAACAGAATTGGAATAGGCCACAAAAGTCAACTAAATCAACCGTTTATTTCTGAAACAGAGATGGACGTGATTCGACAAGTTTATTTGCTTGAGGGGTCAAGCACGACCATTGGTTGATTTCAGGACCCAAATGTATAGTAATTCAACTCATAAGGAAAAGTTTGGTCCTAAAAATCTAATTCAAACCTTAAACACTTTAAAAACAGTAATTCGCCATTTGTTGGAAAGAAAAACAAACAACCTTCCCTTAATATAAAGTATATATCATTCAAAATCATCAGCCACTTAAAATATCCCCTTGTGTTTCTGTCATTTATGTTATGTCTTCTGAAAAGTTCTTATAAAATTGACCTGTTGAATCTGGAAACAACAGGTCCTTCTTTGTAGCACAAAGGGAGTTCTGTTTTTTTCATCAAGGACACAAGAAAGAAGTGATTAAGGACCCCTAAAACTCTTATCTATAGCAGCCTGCATTGAATTCGGGCTTGGTGCAGTGCTAGAAGGGAACGCATTTCAAGCTGACTGTCTGAATCATCTAAGGCAACCCTGGGCCCCGAGGTGCTATTAAATATGGTGAAATATTTAGTACTAAAATTTTTTATTTTCGTTTTGCCATATAAACTTTATTTCCACAAAGTAGGATTGTGTCTTCTTATTCCAGCAGTAAGTATTTGAGGGCATAGTGTCTGCAGACCTGGATGGATCTTATTTTCTCTGGAACTTTCTGAACTGATGCAAGAACAGAATAGGTTTCAAGGTAACTAGAAACACAAGGTGAGAGAGGAGGAGAGAGAGAGAGAGAGAGAGAGAGAGAGAGAGAGAGAGAGAGAGGCTATAAACTTTTAGCGAGCACTCACTCTGTTTTGGAAGCTGGATGCAGGCTGTAAAGTAAATCTCTCTGTGGCTTGTTTACTCCAGCGGAGGAGTTCTATAAAGCAATTTATGGTGGTTACAAAAATAACTGCACAGTAGACTTCATGGTTTGGTGAATTTAATTTTCTAAGTGTTGGAGCAATATCTTTGTTTTACCATTTGCAGTGTGTTTTTTTAATTGAATGCATAAATTTAAGCTTAACTCAATTACAGAAAACTTTTTATTTAAAAAATCCAACCTATGGAGCCTGCATTATGTGATCATTTAATGAAATTTCCCCACAGTTCTCTTTTATCTTGGCTCTGAACTTGAGCTCGATGTTCGTTAGAGACACTGAAGATTTCAGGATCTATGGATATATTTTAAATCCCATACAGAATACCTCTTTCGTATGGAGTGCATTTTAGATACTTGTATTTGCTAAAATTCTAGAACAGGAGATTCTGTTTGGCTTTGCTCCATAGCCTAAAAATTGCAATATAGGATTTCTGCCACACACTTAAGACCACACACACAGACACACACACACCCAAAAAAACCCCCAGTATTTGTACCTCCAAGTGAATTATGAAAGAGAAAATTCTGTTAAGTATTTTTAGATGCTCGTTTAATGTAGGAGAATCCTATGTCTAGTCCTGGACTTTTGCTTCTTTCTTTTCTTTTTCTTTTTTGTTGTTTTTCCCTCAATAGACACTCTTTTTGCCTTAATAGTTTGCTCTGCCAGTGCCCCCTACTGTCCCTAACAAAGGGAGAAATCTATTGCTGTTAGTAGTTTGAGGAAAATCTCTTGGAGAATGAGTCTGCTGATAGTTAGAAACCTCTGCTGGTAAGTTATTTCAATACATTTCCCTAGCTCACGTGAAATAATACTTTGTACAAATGAAATCTCAAGAGTAAAGTAATAAACCTTCATTTAAACAAATTTGGAAAAATGATAAAATGAAGTTGGTATTCAAAATCTCTAAATTTTTTCCCATTTAACATGTTTTAATATCTTTAACAAACCTCCTAGCAAAAACTTATACATGTGGAGATTTGCTCATAATTCAGGACCCTTCAGTGGAGTTCGCTGGATATGCAACTCCACCCTGATGGGGTTTAGAAACATTCCTCATTACTTAATTTAGCAGACAGGATATCGGGACAGCAAATGTTTGCAGCTCTTGTGTTGTGAGAGAATGATCCTTTGCAGTGAATCGTCTCTCGTTCCAGTGTATGTAAGCTAGGTTCATAAAGGAAAATGGGAAATTGTTTCACTAGCTTCAAAATGTTGGAATCTTCATTGGAAGTCCAGACCAATTGACTTTAATATAGTTCAAAATTTAGTAAGAAGTCTCTTTCTCTAGGACAAAAGACATCTCTATTTCTAGAGTATAGTATTTGAATAAAAATAAAAAAATATATGCATTCAATTGTCCCTTGATATCTGTGACCCACAAGACCCTTTTAGATCAGATCACTCAGACACACAAATCTCTTCTATAAAATGGTGGAATATATTTTCCAGGAGCATGTGTTTAGATTATATGCAAGTAATGTGCTATTTTATAAATTATAATTGCAACACTCTGGGAGGCTGAGGCAGGGAGATTGCAAGTTTGAACTCAACCTGGGCAATTTGTCAGTTTCGTGAGATCTTGTCCCAAAATAAAAAGGCTGAGAATGTAGCTCAGTGTGAAGATGTATATATATACATGTATACATATATATACATATATGTATACACATATATACATATATATACATACATATATATGTATACGTAATGCAATGTAAATGCAACATAAATAATTGTACTGTATAGTTTAGGGAATATTTATATAGAGATACACACACACATATATATAAATGGCTTCTGTATTTCAGTTTCTTATTTTGCTACAAGATAGGAAGCACTCCAGTCTCTTACATTTGCATGTCTATTTCCTACATTTTCAGTCCTTGCTTTAATCAATTTGGACAGTTTCAGCAGAGAAGAATATTACTAGAATCACTTTACGGTGTGCAGAAAGATCAAAGTTGCACAGCTTGGAGTTTTGGAGTTAGTACTCTCCTGACTTCATCAAAATGTGACATTTTTTGACCTTTAGTGATTACGGCCTTATTTTTCTGGGCCGTGGAAAGGTGAATTGAACAGTGGTGCTTTCGGTTCTCTGGAGGAGAAACTGGCGTTCCGTAGCAGCTGCGAGCAGCTGCAGAGTACCTCCATGAGCAGAGCAGTTTCCCACCCTCCTGCGCTGGAGTTCCTTCTGGAGAAGGGTTTGAGATGAAACCTGAGCCCAGGGAGCTGCAGAGGCCGGCCACCCATGCAAGGTCACGAAGACTCAAGTCCAAAGCCTCTGTCCTTAAAGCCAGGGGGCAACCCTGGAAGCCAGGAGACCTGAGGGTAGAGTGGGAAGAAGTTGCTTTAGGGCCTGAATCTACAGTCCCTCTCTGCGGAGCAGGAGAGCATAATGCTTTTCATGTGTATAGTTCCCAGGAGCTGAATGACTGGAAACTTCTCACCTGGTGAGAAGTTGAGAAGCCAAAGTGCTGTCATTTTGTTTGCTGGGTGTCTGAACTCTGGACTTACTCCCAACAGATGGCACCAGCAGGGCAAGTCAGTTGGCTTAGTTCCTCTGCCTGGGTGCACGTGAGCCCTGACACACATGTGCGTGTGTGTAAGAGGGGATGACCAGTAGGTGGGGTGCAATGTGAGGTCACAGTGACAAGAGGGAAGTTGTTAAGTAGCTGGGAAACTTCTGAGCAAATTCAGACATGCCGGATATGGAACAGGCTTTAAGCACCAGTTCTGGGGAATCTTGGACTTGGAATAGATTGTGAGAGCACGTGCTGATATATGGAAATGCACAAATGTCCCTGGGCAGCAGTCCACTGAGACATTGTCATCTGCCTGCTCCTTGAAACAAAAACACTCTGGACAAAATATTTGTCTCACATAGAATAAATCTGTTGATTGGCTCAGAAAGAATTAAGTGCCAAATTTGTATTTCTGAGGGGTCATGGGAATAAAATAAGCTGAGCAATTACTGACAGCAGAGTCTGCCCTTACATAGAACAGATGCTCGCATCATGAGGGGAAGAGTGTCAGTCCCAGAGCAAACAAACTTCCTTGATATAAACAACAAAAAGGACTTCCCATCTCCACAGGACACATTTGAACAATTGCAAATTGCAATGACTATCGGTCAAATTGCTTGGCTAGTTGAGAACTTCACTCTTTTCCTTCTGGGGAGATCTTCTTCCACCAAATAATAATAACTTGACTGATTACAAAAAAATCATTTTTTCTTCTTCAGTGTTTCCACATGATAATTTGACCCCAAGGTATTAGAAAAGTTGTTTCTACTTAAGTGATAAGTTGTAACTCAAAACATAAAAGTATTTTCAATGAAATACGTGCCTTCCATAGGTAATCAGAGGAAATTGTACCACAGTAATAAGTAATAGAAACACAATTCTCTAGTGTTTGTGCATAAGAATGTCTTAAAATATTTAAAACCTTTGTTAATTTAAAACAGTTCCAACATCTTTATGGGGGATATTAAGATAGTAAATAAATAAACTTAGCCAAAATTTAGGAACTGAGGGAACTCTGAGTTCAGTATTTCAGAGAATCTCTGCTAATTTTCCCTCCTATTGATGCCAGCCTTGGCTGTTTATATTTCTCATTACTATTCAGCTAATCTGAAAATTTACAATTAGACCTCAGGTGACTTCAGTACTATTGTATATCTGCATTCAGAGTTGGCCTGTTTCAGAAGTTATATGATGACAATAAACTTGAAAAAAAGAAGGAAGGGTAAATGTTCCTGAAGAATGCTTTTAAGTATTTGCCATTAGGACTGCACGAGAGATTTTTACAAAGTTTATAAGCATAAGCCCGCTATGGAACACAACCTACTTCCACTGTGATCTGTAGCGCCACCTAGTGGTAAGAGGCGCTGTAACGCCCTCCCCCATATAATTTTGAACACCTCCTCCTGATTATATTTGCAGTGTCATTAAAAACAGCAATAACAGCAAAAAGAAAATAACAACAACAAATTGTGCTTAGGTGGTGCTTATAGCAAGTGGTCTGCCTAGCACGGCTGCCCTGCACTTTGTGTGTTGTAGAAAGCTCACTGCTTTTAGGGAGCTTATTCTTTGGAGAGAAATAAAAGACACGACTCGACAATAAACCTGAAAACCAAGATATAAATGATTAGAGGATTTGTATTAGAGAAGTGTATGACTAACAGGAATACCATATGCCCCAGGTTACTTTTGTTAGTGTGTTTCGCCTCTGTTTCTGAAAGCCGGCTTCAGATGAAAATACTTCCAGATGATTTTATTTCAACATCAGTAATGCAGCCTTACGCTTTCCCCTGTGTGGTACAGGCTTTGGAGGGTGGTGCGGTCCCGTGATTCTTACCAGGAAGCACACAGAAGAACGTTAACCCTTAACGCTCCTAGGTGCCTTAGTACACACAGGACTGCTTGTAGGAGGCCCTCCGAGTCGGGGCCAGCGTCTGAGTCTACAGATGGGTGGATGGCTGGGGAGCAGGGTGGTGGACAAGTTAAAATAAAGGCTGGAAGGAAGGGATGCTTTACTTTGGGGAAACCTGCCGGGCATCACTTTAACTAATCTATCAAGGTTAATGTCCCCTTGTTATGCTGAGATCATGCTTCCTCACTTATTGCAGTGAAAATGAGAATTCCTCTGCTGGGTAGTCTTCACCCAAATACATGACTCTAGTCCAACCCTTAGAAATGTTAGAAAACCCAAGCTGAGAGGCATTCTGCAATGTTTACGAACAGTACACTTCAGAACTATTACGATCAGGCAGCATGAAAGTCAGATTGACAAACTGCTAGGCATGGGAGGAGACAAAGCTAATTCATTACTAATAAAAATAAGTTTAGGGAGTATTTTTTTTTTTTCTTGTCTGGAGCTTGGAAGAGAGAAAAAAAGGAGTTTGTGAAAACACTGGGAAAATGGGACTAATGCATGTTTTTATTAAGAACACTATAGAGTAGTCCCCTTTTATCTGAGGCTTTGTTACCCAAGGTTTCAGTTACCTATTGTCAACCACAGTGTGAAAATATTAAATGGAAAATTCCAGCAGTAAACAATTCGTAAGTTTTAAATTGCATACAATTCGGAGTAGTATGATAAAACCCAATGGTGTTCTACATAGAACGTGCCTCACCCCCTGATCCAGCGTAGCCGTGTTTAAATGCTACCTATCCATGAACCCCTGCTTCTCAGTTCTGCTGGGAATAGCTGGTGTTTGAATAGCCCTTACTAACTTCAAAATGGCCCCAAAGTACATGAACAGTGGTGGTGACAGTTTGGATGTGCCAAAAAGTAGCCTTAAAGTAATGTTTTAAGTTAGAAGTTCAAGTGTTTCAACTTAATTTTTGAAAAATTATGTATGTGATGTGGCTAAGATTTGGGGTAGGAATAGATCTTCCATGTGTGAAATTGTGAAGAAAGAGAAAAATGACTTCATGCTAGTGTTGCTGTCATTCCTCAGACTTCAAGTTATGGTCATAGTGTGTATGAGGTCCTGACAAAGATGGAAAAATCTTTTGATTTGTGTATATATGTGTAGGAAGAAGTTTATATGCAAGGATTCGGTACTAGCCGCAGTATCAGTGTCCGCTGGGGATACTGAAACACAGCCCTCATAGACAAGGGAGAGAGACTACTACAAAGTTTTGATTTCTTGGTTTTGTTTATTATATTGACTAAGTCCTAGAGGATTCTGAGTGAAGGAGGTATGATAATTTTCTGTGCTGTTTTTTGGTAATTTTAATACGTAAATTTCTTCCAAAACTAAAAAAGAAAACATGACCCATACCGTGAAGAGTTCCATGGCTTTGGAAAAGGAGGGCATCCCTTCTCCTCCCTGCAGTATTTGCAGCTCTGGACATGCGGACTCTGTCTTCAGCCCATTTCTTAATGAAAATGGCTCCTGGATTCCCTCTTACGCTTTTGTTCCTGAATCAGCAGAGACCACTTTGCTTTTCTTTCCTCTCCTTTCCACGGCTGGTAAAATGAAGACGTGAAAGGTCTACATCCCTGAAGAAAACCATCCCGAGCTAGAGAACAAAAGATCTGAATGTAAATGGCAGGTCTTAGAGGACAAAAGGAGCTGGACAGGGGTCAGAGGACAGGGGGTGCTTATGGGACTAAGAGATGGGACACGACTGTGGTGCTCCTCTGACAGCTCAGCCTGGGTTCTCCAGATCAGCCTCAGTCTGCTGTTCCATTACTGGCCCAATGTTGAATCTTTGGTATACGCGTCGTGCTTCACGGCACCAGCTGGAGGAACAAAACAGATGTGTAGTAATTAGTATGTACAGGAGAAGGAAGAAAGAAAGGAAGAGAGGAAGAGAAAAAGTCCCAGCTCTTGAGCCCCAGGACTGACACGTCCTATAACTCAGAGTGTTTTGTTCTGCTGGAGCTGCTATCCGACTGCCAGCATTATCAGGCCCAAGCTGCTGTCTAGGAGGCCTGCATGGTGGACTTGTCTGCTTCTGTTTTTAAACACACGGTTTTATATCTGGAGCTCTGCTTTAATAGAGTAGTGAAAATCTCTCTCAAAACATTTCTCCTCTGATATTTATGACAACTGTAAAAACAGTTTTACCTACATTACATTCTTACTTAAGCAAAACAAAACAATACCCACTCCATCTGGAGACTCCAAGCAGCTAGCAATATTTCCTTTTATTAGTGGATTCGCTTATCTTTATTGAATCTGTTTTATAAAGCTCTTTCGTGCAAGAAGTAGGCTGTGAGTGCTTATGTAGCTAAAATAATTTCTGTGGCTAATACTGTCCTACGCTTACTGTTGGCATTTCTTTCCACTCTAGTGAACATGGTTTTCTTTGTGTATTTTGAACCATTCTTAAGACACAAAAATATTTGAACTGTGTAATGCACATTTGCTAAAATCCATCATTTTAGATAACTAAATGTGTTGACCCAGCACAGCGTGGTGAAAGCCACTGGATGGTCTTCTGGGCATAATCTGAAAGACATTAGTAGTGGTATTAATATTTTGAGTAGATTCTATTATTTTCTGCAATTTCCATCAGAAAACAGGTCTGAAAGGTCAAGCAGCTTGTTCAAAGAGGCTTGACCACAGAGCTAAGTAAATAGGACTGGTGCAGAAACCGTCTGCCCCCTTGAGCACACCAGTGCTTCCCCAGTGAAGTTATAAGGTTCTTTGCCCCTACATAGCTCCTGCCAAGGAGCAAGCTCTCTGGTAGCTACTGAAGGCCTCCTTGGGCCGGAGCGTGGCCGGGACATGCACACTTCTGATCTTTGCACCTTTAGTTAGAAAACTGAGCTGCACAACAAATCCTGTTTCAAAAGTCGGTTTCAAAAACTACTTAAATATCTATTTTAATCTCTCTGATTATAACGGGGTAACTGAAGTCACCGCTGTTGTTAACTCATTGCGTGTCCTACACTCACGTCCCCATCTAGTCATGCAACCCATCTTATTGGGCATATCAGAATCTTAGGTCACCAATTTTCTCTTACTGCACACACACACACACACACACACACACACACACACACACACACAAATGCACTGAAAAAACTCCTCTATAAAGCAAATGAACAGTTTTATTGTGCTTCACATGAGGAAGCCAATGTACTGTCAGACACTGAAGGTTGCTTGTTGCTCTGGCCACTAGGGCAGTGTGAGTCGGTGGTCTGTGTCCAGCGGCTGCCATCACCAAGCAATCCTGTGGTCCCACTGACCCTGTAGGGATTCCCCAACCAGGCATTCTCCCAGTACATTGCCGGGTCACTACCAAAGACTGTCTTTCTCACTCTTTTGCACATTTTCACTTCTGGATTGAAATTTTCCTTGTTATTCTTTAGGTATGCGAACATCCTCACTCATAGCGTAGTTCAACTGTTACCTCAGGCACTACTCTGCCTTCATTATGACTGTTAATAATGTGCCCCTAAGTGATTTTCTACGAGTTGATCATCACTAACAACAGGTTCATACCATGGTGACCAGAGATACATCCTGGCTACTGATGTCAACTTCCTTTAGTGAGATAAAAGGACACATAAGTAGGATGTCAGAAGCAGCAAGTTTCCTAAAGACTGACTCTTGCATATGAAGACAGGAATGCCTTGCTGAAGTTCAAAAGACACCCTTGACAATGTAATTGGGGAAAAAATTTACATCTTTAAATTATATACACTTAGTTTTGGAGGATTGTTGCAATCATAAAAGTATTCCTTGAATGGAACCAGTTATAGTATTATCTTTTCTTCTCTCAGAACTGGTGAATTAAAGAACTGAGTTGAATTGAATCAGGAGTCTATTTATGTTTAGATTTCTGTTCTTCGTCTCAGATGTTTTCCCAGATATTTTGATGTCTATAGATTTTGGGACCCAGCTAGTCTGATTGGTCTTTGGATCCTTGTAAGTAATTTGTGTTTTATGGTTGTTGCCTGCTTGTAAAAGATTAGTGGGAGAAATCTGAGTACAGACAGGAAAAAGTTTGCTTTTATTCTCTTGAGTGTTCAGAGTAGGAAGTAATCAATCAAATTAGAGGAATAAAATTCTTTTTCCTCTTTTCAGAGTTCTTACTTGAATTAGATCTCTTTCACTAGGAAATATCAAAGTTGCCAGGCTGGTTTGAATGACTAAGTAAAAAATGATGTGTTTGTTATGGTCATAAATCTCTGCAGATTCTCATTAAGTTCAGGTATTTAACAAAGAGAACTGGATTAAGCTGCAACTAAAGTTACATCCCGGAGTTAACTGCTCCCTCATCACCTTTCCTAGTTGAAACATGTTTTCCCTAACTTCATGTTTTGAAACGTCCTGTCTGCAGTGATTTTATGTCACAAACAAAGCTTTTAAGTAAACAAAAACCTGCACATGTTTTCTCTTCTTTTTTTAAAAAAAATTTCCCAATGGACTCTAATTATCCTTGTAGTTTCTTTCATCAAATGTTGTGGGTTTGCTTTTTCTTCTTTCTAAGAAATAAAGTCCATTTGTTTTTCTTTCTTATGGGGTCTTACTTTTTCTCTTTGGTGTAAGAAACCTTGAAATTACAGTAGTATCTGTTAAACAGGCTTTTTCTGAAGCCAGAGACTTTATTTGAATGCCCTGCAAAAGGGAATACTTTTATGATTGCAAAGAAATGGAAAGAAAACAAATGGATCTGTTTTATATTTGTATTAAGGGAGAAGATCATAGGGAACTAAGTTTTGTGAAGAAAATTCTTGGGATTTTCAGGTGCATTTGCCCTATGGTGAGTAGTGGCAAGTTATATAGCAAGTGTTGGAGAAATCACTCCTTAGCTCCACCTGATCAGTGCCATGTAGAAAAGTTATTTTCATGTGCTCTGATTTTTTAAAAAATGTTACGAAATAACATACATAGTGAAAACCAAAGCCTAAACTGAAGCAAAATCAAGTTCAACATAGATGGAGCAAATTCATCTCAAGGGAGACTGAATGGTTTCTCATTTTACAACCTGTGACTTACAGGGAAAACCAGAGTTAGGCGGTAAATAGCAATCATATACCCACAGATTTTCAACTGTGAATCATAAGACATTATTGTTTAATAAAAATCAAACTAACTTCTCAGATGAAATTACTGCAGAGCTCAAATGGATAAAGATGGTAAAAGGATAAGAGAGTGGAACCCATGTAGAAAGCAAGACAAGTATTATTTTGGCAACTTAGTTCTGTTTGTTTTTGCTCATATGGTGTCCAAGGAAATGTAAAATGTACTTGTTACAGTGCATATTAATTTTGGAAAAATTTCTGGTCATTGTAAATAAAACTTCTGTTGAAGGACTAAGATGAATGCACTTCAAGGCCCCTTGAGTGTCTAATTAGGAGTGTTTTATAGGATGTTGTCTTTTTTTTCACACTTACACTTATGTACTATGTTTTGTATGATAGGTTCACTACTTTTTCAATGAAAAGAAAATTTACAAATAACCCCTTAGACCAGGAGTCAACAATTTTTCTTTCTCTGGAAAGGGCCAGATAGTCAACACTTTGGGCTGCATGGGTGTTGCTGTCTAGTCTCTGGCATAACCAGTGATCTAATGTAGAAATGAATGATGTGGCTGTATTCCGATAAAACTTTCTATACCAACATGATACAACCACTTGCTGTAGTCTGCAGGCCTCTGGCATAACCTTGAGCATCCACTGGTCCCATTCAGGGGAGCTGTGACAAATGACTTCCTTCTAGTTCAAGATCCAATCCGGTCATAGCAGAACTCCCTGTTGCTGTGCAAAAGTTAGAATCTCTATCCTGGAATTGCATGACAGTAGACTAGGGGACCTTCTTGAACCACAAAATTGTTTGAGATGATGCCATTTTCTAGAAATGTAAATACCGGCTCAGCTATAAGCATTCTAATATTTTAGAGGGACATATACACACCAAAATAGTTGTTCCTCATCTCTTTGGACAGCTTAGCGACCCCGCTTTTACCTTTCCTTGACTTGGTACTTGGGTGTTTTTAATATATAATCTTTCTCTACTTTTTTCTCCCATTTTTAGTATTTATTTATTTATGAATGCCCAGGCATCATGGAAAGCATTTAGAAGGAGAAATAAGGAATACAGTGAGGTCCTACTCTTTGTCACCTGAGTTCTCTAGAGACAAGCCCACAGTGTGGTTTAATTCAGCACCCTGAATTTCTTCTGAGCAGGAAGAAATGTCAAGTTGGGAACAAAGGTTGGGAAAAGGTTTTGAGGATTATTAGATGATGTATTTGAGGAGTTTCGACTTTATTCTAGGTCGACATTATCCTAAAGAAACACATAAATGTAATTTGAAGATTTCTAACAAAGTAATGATACTTGTTTAAGGAACTGGGAAGCTTATTTGGATCATTACACATGGTATAAAGTTTTAGATCATTACACTGCATTCCCCAAATATCACAATTATTGGAAACTGTACATGTAAATTTAAACTTTCTAGTACCTGCCTTAAGATGGTAAGAATAAAGAGGTGAAGTTGATTTTAGCAATATTATCATTTAAGCCAGTATGTCTAAAACATAATTCAATATCCAATCAAAATAAAAAGTGATTAATGAGATAGCTTACATTTTTTATACTAAACCTTAAGAATCAATTATGTGTTTTACACTTACAGCACATCCCAGTTCAGATTAGCAACCTTTCAAGATCTCAGTGGTCCTATAAGGGTCAACTGCTACCGTATAGCTCCTGCAGCTTCAGAGACACGGTTAAGGGAGAGGAGATTGAAGGCTTTCAGTGGAAGATTGATTGCACAGACGTCTTCTGTTCATCTCTGGAAACTTATCTGCATACAGTGGTGTAAGTCAGGTGGGTGGCTTTGAGACAGCTGGAGTACATGTGACGGAGGCGTGGACTATAGCACTTCAGTGGGCATAGGACATGAGGAAATATTCGGTAGATGTTCTGTTAGTGGTAATTCTATATCTTTATGTGGCATGGTGATAGCAATGAGGGAAAAGAGCAGAAATCGAGACTATTCGATGATTTGTATCTTGAGAGTAAATGCAACTGTGATTGTGAACACAGAAGAATAACATATCAGAAAGAAAAGAATCAACTTAGAGACATTAAATAGAAATGCTATGGGTGCTTTGGAGCTCATGAATAAGATCAGACATGGGAGCCATTCTCAGGTCACAATCCATGAACCTGTGCCGGTCAGCACAGCTAGGAGGTGAACGTGTGTCACAGGACACCTGGAAAGGAAGAAAAACTTCATAATCTAGTCTCAGGTCAATGTCTGCAGCTAGTGTCATACATGCAGGATTGTTTAATAGGGACTGCGCTGTTGACTGTAATTTGGTATGAAACTCATCATTTTTAGGAAGATGGATGGATGGATGGATTTCTCAAAAATTTTTGGTAGGAGAATGGAAAGCTGTGTGTCAATAAAAAGGCAAAATGTGGATTTAGAATTCAGTTCATGGGTAGATGATTGTTTGGTGTTCAATCTTCTCAAGATTCAACTATATTTAAAATTTTATAGTTAAATATTGAGGGTGGAATAAGGGGTAGTTGCAGGTTCAGCAATATCAAATGTTATTTAATAAGTTGTATAGAGGTTTGAGGGGGGTTTGGCTAGTCGCTTAGAAAGTCAGACCAGATGGGATTTTGCGTTGAGTTGATAAGCAAATGGAAATTCATCAGGAGAGACAAGTAATGTAATGAACTTCACCCACGTATCTGTCTAATATCCAGTTCCTCTTTTCTGTCTTGGACTCGAGTTGACCAGTGAGGTCTTTATACTTGCTTTAATGACCATTATGGTTATTCATCCATGGAAATAAAGCTCCTCATGTGGAAAGAGGTTTGAAATACATTTGGTGTTTCTGTCCTGGTTGTTTTACTGATGTGGTTACTAATGCCTGGTGATGTAATCAACAGTTATTAGAAGTTTTTAGCTAGGTCTTTTTAAAATCATGGATTTTCCTCTTTGAATGAATGCTTTTGGCTTTTGGCATTATTGAACACATGAAAGATCTGATATGCCTATATAATTGTCTTGAATATTTTGATAGAATGATAGCAGATGCTTTTCAAAGCTTTGATACATAAGACTATTCTATATCTCTTTGCCAAGTATGAAAAGAAAAATAAACTTTCTTTAAGAATCTCTATCTTTTAAATGCTCACTTCAGAGTTCCATGAAATAATGAAGTTTAAATATTTTATGTTTTGTCACCAACACTGGAAACAGACTTTTGTTCAAGTTTCAGCCATTGACTATTTTTCTGTAAGTCATCAACTCTTACTTCTTCAGTATGAACACCAGATATCAGATAACATTTAGAACTTCTCTGGTAATTCTTTTCTGTCTTCTGAATTATGATGATGAAGATGAGAAAACATTTAACACAAAAAGAAAACAAACAAAAAAAACCCTGGGTGTAAGAAAAACAAGGCAATTTATTTCTTTGTCATCTGACTCACAAATATGTTGCTTGTAAACAAAAAAACGTTGTCATAGTGTTTAATTTCCTACTTGACTGATGATGCTGATTTCTCCTAGAGGAACAGAGAAAAAACTGGAAAAATGTTTCAGGCAGGGCATTGTTTAACCCAATTGGAGTTGCTATGTGTAAAATAAAGCAATTTTCCACAATGTCTCTCTAGATTTAATATTGAAATAGTGCAAACAAATATTTAAATATTTCACCATGACTGGTCTTCTAGTCTTCTTAGAAGTCTATGGGGGAGCTGTTAGCAAGTCAAGGACAGACTAAGTAGAATCTACCAGTAGATAAGGGGGTCGGGAAGAAGGTGGCATAAGGGAAGGATGTAGAAAATAGAAGAAATAAAAACCTGATGGCTTAAATTTACAATAAGTTCATCTTTACTTCCCAAATATCAGGATGAAAATAACACCAGCCACTGTGTGACCCTGTCTGTGTGCGTATGTGACAGGACTTTGAGTTTTCATCACATGACAGTTATGTTGGAGCAGAGGAGAATGCAGAAAACTAGAAGAGCAGAGAAAGGAGAAAGTAGCTCAGATGAAGTGTTTCACAGCCACCCAATGAAAGGGCAAAGAGGTCCGCATGCAGGGGAATGTGACTTAAAAGCAGTTTCGGATTTTCTTAGTGGTCAATCTGGATATTTCCAAGGGATAAATGCGGAGACTTTTATGAGTCCCGATGTTTGCAGTGGTTAAGACGTGTATCCTTGCTTCACCTGGTCTTCCCGGTTTCCTGCGTCTCTGTAATCGTGGGTTTTAGTAAATGTCTTCATACTTTCTATTAAGTTATCATGCTCTACTATAATTTTGTTTATGAGCAAGCATTTCCCCCATTTCTGAAGAATGAATGGCTGTGCTATCTGCACAGGAATTCAAAAGCTCTACCCTTTGGTTAATGCGTAAAATTAATAAATGGCTGAATCGCATACATTGTGCAGGCTACTTAAACAAATGCAAATTCAAGTCTGTGAGTACCAAGGTTGCCCCGCTAGAGAGTGTTGATGTAAAAGTAAGGTATTTGGAAAGACGTGACAGTACTTCAGATCTGGTTTTAGTGGATTATTGATTTGTCATGGAAATCATTAATCAAGCTATGTAGTGAATGAGAAAGCAGTGTTTTGTGAATGTAAACAAATGTTATGAAATGCTTAGAAATGAATAGGATATGAAATTATTTTTCTATTTGTAATTCTTTATTCCGTTAGCAACAGGCATCAATGAATACATTGCATTTTGCATCCATTTTTGCAAGCATGTTTCCTTTTCATTTATAAAAAAGCAACTAACAGCTCATTTAAACAGCATTATATGTATATTGATTTTGATATCTTATGTGTATATATTTATTATCATAATATGCTATCACAGTTTTAATGGTTTGAGCAAAATCATTGGCCTTTAAAGTTTACAGTTCCAAAAATAAATTGACAATTGGATATTTAAGCAATTTCAATAGATTGATTTGGACATCTGGCTATTACTGATGGCTGTTATCAGAATTTTTATAGAGTAAGCTAGCTCAGTTTTGAAGGTTCAGACAAAATAATTTTCCTTGAAAACAGAAAGTTCTTTTACTTCCTCCCCAAGGCCTCTAAAAATTTGAACTGTTGAACTCAGATTTGAGTGATGATGTACTATACTTTGCCAAACGAGTTGTTTCCCCTTTTCTACCATCCATCAGGAAAAATAGGAAGTGTTTAGTTGGACAAACTGTTTCCCAGGAAAGAGTCTTTTTGTGTTTGTTTATTTAGGTCAAGGTAATTTTAAAGTGAGAGAAAAACTTCATACTATGTTGTCAGGTAACATTCAGGTCAAAAAAGGTATGAGCCCATGTATTACGTTTCATTCTCCCAGAAATGCCAAGCCAATTGTTCAAGAAAATAGATGTCCTCTATAGGAAGAAAGAAAAACAAAACAAAACAAAACAAAACAAAACAACGATCCTCTTTAACAGCAGTAAAAAAATAATGGTAGAAATGAGAGATGTTTTATATATTTGCAGAATTTTAGACACGACAACAAACTGTAAAGCACATTTTAAGCTGCTCTCTGTAAATCAGAAATATTTAAGTTCAGAATAATATGAATAAGCTTAATCTTATTATATTTAATTCCTATTTGAAAATCACAGCTTGGACTAAATCTCCCAGTTCTTCTGGGAACTGAAGTCTTGATTAGCATTTGAGATGACCTCAGGGTCATTCAGTCTAATACTTATCTGATAGATCAAAGTTTATGAAAACAGTTCCATAGCAATTCCAGCCATCAGACGGATGTCTTTAAGGGAAGTTGTCAAAATACCGATAGAATATAACTAACTCAGATAGTAGAGCCTTTAGTTGGTCCACTGCCTGTTTTACCTGCTCTTTGTCAAGCAGATTCTTTCCTGATGGGACTAGCTATTTTGAGATGACATAGCGTACAACTACACTGTTGTCTTTGGGGACAACTTTAGAAGTATTATTCAACTCATACTAATTTAATTTATTGCTGGCATTGTAGCACATACCTATAATCTCAGCACTTGGGAGGCGGATGCTGGGGGATCAAGAGCTCACTCAAGTTCAGCCTGTGAGAATTAGTGACTTAGTGAGACCCTGTTTCAAATGCAACCTAAAAAGGGCTAGGACACACTCAGTGCAGAGGTCCTAGACTCTATCGGCAATATTGAAAACAAAAAAAGTTTTTTGGAGGATAATAAGTGAGTTTTGCTTAGGGTTATTTGGAAATTCTGAATTGCTTCCAGTGAGATTATTAGGAAACCACTGGAGCACATTGTCAAGTTTGCATTTGTTTATGCACATGTTTGCTTCAAGTAAAGACTAGATGAGTACAGGAAACTGCAGCCAGGTAAATGCAGCCACATGGGGCACACAAACATGCATCTAGGGGTCTCCGCCACCGACAGCTACCTCATTTCCCTCCATGACTCCACTCAGAAGCTTCCAATATCAGCTTCCACAAGAAAACGTGAGGGCTTTTTGAAAAGTACAGTGTCACTTTTATTTATAGATTTCTTAACCATGTAACGTGTAAAATTTGCTACCATTACTACTAAATATTTTTGCCAAGGTTTTAGCTCAGCAACATAAGTGCCTGCTTGGCAAGTGCGAGGTCACGAGTTTGATCCCTGATACCAAAAAAACCCCCAAAGAACATAAAACAAAAACTATTAGATATTAGATACTTTTGTTTGTTTTTAGTGTGCCCATGAAGAAATTTTTTGAGTATGTTACTCTAGTCCCATTTCCTCCATGAGCTCTATGTTTTGGAGGGAACAATTTTATGCATCAGTGATTGTAAGATTGAGTGTATTGGCATTATTACAAAATTGACTGTATTTGCTCACCTCTTACTGTGGCAAATACAAAAAATGACAACTTTTGCAATGACTTTAATTTAGTTCCTCTGAAGCATTTTAATATGTATTGTATTGTGTGTATGTGTGTGGTGTCTATGTTATATTTACCCTAACTAAAATAATATCAGGGGTACAATCATTTACAGTGATTTTATCATTTTAAGAGTGGAACATAAACATTTCTATTTTTTAATGAATATTGTAATGACTTAATCACCCTTCTCAGAATATATCATAATTTACTTATTTTACCGTTAGGGTATTTTCTAATTCATAGCTATTATACATAGTACTTTTGTTGGAAATCTTTGTTTGTAATGCTATTTCTAATACTGGGTTGTTTAGAATGTATTTCTAGAAATATAATCATGAAGTCAAAGGCTGAGAACATTTGACACATACTGCTAAGTGTATTTCCAAATGATTTTATAAATTTTCATTCCCTTCCGTGTCATACAACTGAGAGTTTTCATGTCTTTATGGTGTGAAAACAGCAAAGATGAAAAATTTCACTCAGACAAAAAAATGTTCCCAATTATAAGAATGTTTTAATTTTAAAAAGAAGACATAGTAGGCATCTGGATACTTTACAAATATATATGTAGCTGTATCAAAAATGTTGAGTTACCAACTAATAAGAATGTTTTTTTCTAGATATCTGGACATCAGTCAGTTAGCAATTGCTTGCCTATGTTGTATATTCATGTAAATAACAAATTTGTATTTAGCTAGTAATAGAAAATCTGTGTTCAATATATGAAGTCATTTAAAAACAAATAATTGGGGGGGGGTGGGAAAAAAATAAATTCAAATAATTGTCATATTTGCAAATAGTTGTCTATAGTGACATGGTCTCTGTAGTCCCTCTTACTCAGGTAAAGTTATTATTAGGTACGTCTGATGTCATGCTAAGAATTTATTGTTTATTCTTTCATTGGACATGATCAGTTCCACTTCTTTTTATTTTTTAATGTTTTTTTATTTTAAAGAGAATAAAACAAAAGAAAATAGAACAAGACAAATCAGAACAGAACAATGCAACAAACACAGGACTTTACGACAAGACAACCGGACATCAACAGTGGCTACCATAATGTCACTTGTTTTCTTTGAAATAGTTGAGCATACCTTCACACACAATAATATCAAACATAACAAAATAGTATAAAACCATTCAAAAGAATGACAGCGTTACAGGACTTCAAAACCAGATAATAGGAAATGAACAGTGGCTACTATAATATCTCATTTTGCTCAAAAAAGTTGTCCATACCATCACACATAATAAAATCAAATAAAACACAACAGGATAGAACCAATCAAAACAGAAGAACAAAACCATGGTAGGACTTCAAAACAACATGATAGCAAATCAGCAGTGGCTACCATAATGTCTAATTTTCTTCAAAATAGCTGTTCATACCATCACACATAATAAAATCAAACAAAACAGGTGAAAACTACTGTTGTTTCTTATTGTCTTGTCTTGAGCTCTTGTATTGTTTTCACAATTTCATTAGGTTTGCCCTTATTCTGTCTTGTTTTGTTACATTTTACTCTGTGAGATGGTGGGGGCAGCTACTTTGAATATAATAGGAACCATTATGGTAATCATAGTTTCCTATTACATTGTTTTGAAGTCTTATAATGCTTTCATTCCTTTAATTGGTCTTATCTACTTCTTGTTTAAAGTACTAAAATGTGCTTAGAAGGAGACACCCAGGGAACTAGCCTCCAGGTTGTGCTAAGTAAACCTTTAAACACCTCATTGAAAATATATTTTAAAGATTTATTTTTAAAAAATTTAAATATCACATGGATTATGATGTTCAGATGTGCTACAAGTCACTTCAGCAATCCTTATAATTCAATGTTTAGCTCAATTCCAGTATTTCATGATGACAGATAAAATTGTAGTGGTCTCCTTGTAATTGAGCCATTAGGATTATTTTCTTACAATGTCTCAGGAGAAAAATGGTTGACGAAAATTACATATACATCTTCAAGACTTTTGACAGATATTGCAAAATTGCTCGTTGGAAAAGTTATATCAAATTCTCACTGGCATTGTGGGAAAGGCATGGGATTGGGTTCCAGATGAGCAGCCATTCTGAGGCCACATGGGTGTGTGTGTGGTGTACACCTGTTTCCACGGAATGTCTGTCTGTGTGTCTATATGTTTTCACCTGTTTCCACAGAATGTCTGTATGTACTGAAAAGGTAATTGGCACTTAGGAGGATCCGTACTTTGCATTGTGAATTTATATCTTTTTCCAGGCTTGATATATGTGGTCTGATCGTTTGCTGGAAGGCTGGGCTGCAGCAGTAAGCCACAGTCCCAGGCAGCCCCGGGTTGAGGTGGGGGCAACTCAGGAGACTATCACCTCATGTCCAAAACATGCTCATCTGTGCATGCAAGAGATACTCGCCATGCTCTTATACAACAGGCGTGTTGATGATTCTGCTTAATCAGCTTCAGGGATCTTGAGTATCTTAAGTATAGTATATCAGGTAGGTGACGCTGTGATGTTTGGTAGGTTAGGTGTATTCAATGCACTTTTGATTGACCATAGATTTAATTTATGATGGGTATATGAGGAGATAATTCTTTCATAAGTTGAGGAGAATCTATATGTATTGTTTATTTGGTTATAAAATCTATCACAAGAACTGCTATCAAAATGTGTTGATAGCAGTTCTCCCTTAGGTTGGTCATCACATAAAGTTTGGAGCGTGTCTGAACTTGAGGCAAAGCTGTCATCTTGACTGTAGCCGTAAGGATCTAAGCCTGGCTTTGCCGTAAGTTGTTAAGACAAGGCATGAGATCGTTCTTTGACTGAATTATTTATTTTTGTTTTTGTTTTTGATCTCCCAAATAATATAGCCAAATATGGTGATTTCTGATGGTCCTAAGTCTGAGATTGTACTGTTTTATATGTATTCTATATTGGGCTGAAGGAATATGGATTAAGAAAAGTGTGAGTGTGACTATGATTGAGAAGCCTCAGTCTCTCATTCTTGTTCTGTCCCAGGAGGTAGAGTTAGTTTTGCAGTTCTTTGCCAGGCCTAAAGTCTTTCCAGACTGGAAACGTGGGGTAAACCAGCCATCTCTAGTGTGGCAGTTAGGAAGCAACTCCAGGAGCATGTGAAAAACTGAGGAGTGATAGTAGTGATCACGATTGAGGCTTTCATTCAATAAATTTATAGAACCCTTATTTCCATGAACTAACATCATACTGTATAGCTCATCCGCAAAACGCATACCTAGTCTACTGTTAATGCTAGAAATGAACATTGTAATTAATGCGTCAATGAATTTACTAGGCAAAATGAAAAATTCTTTAAAGTAGTTATTTGCACAAGGAACAAAGAACTAATTTTGAGGATGTCTCCTGTTCTGTCGTGGTGGGGAGATGCTATAAAATGGAACACTTTAAGTTCTGTGTGACATTAAAGGTTCTAGGACACCCTCAGCACTACACTGGTGGTTTTAAGGACATGTGACACGTCTATAGATTATTTGCTACTCCTCCTTTCAAGAGGTGACGCTTAATCTTCCTCTTCTTACCTTTGTGCTGAACCTAGTGACATACTTATAAAAAATCAAATATGGCAGAAGTGACAGAATATTTATTTCCAGGGTTGGCTTATGATGTGCTATGATTTGGGTCTTGGGTATAGTTCTGTCTTGGCACACACAAAGTGGGGGAAATAAGGTGCTGTATTTTCTCAGAGCTCTATGGGGAGGCCCAACTGAGTCTCTTCCCAGGATCCCATGTGTGAGCTAAAGTGAAACTTCCGGTCCAGTTTGGTCAAGCTTTCGTGTGACTGAATCCCAGATGACAACTGTGCTGGAGTCTCAAGACATACACTGAGCCAGAATTCCTCATACTCCACAATGGTAGGAGATAATGTTTGCTCAGGTTATTAAGATTTAGTCTTTTTCTGTATCTTTTGATATATCCACCCCTGTCATTTACTAACACCATGCTTATCAAAGCTTAGCATGCACCTGAATTACCTGTAGTCCTCACTAAGGTACAGATTTCTGGAACTTCTCCCTAGAGACCCAGATTCAGAGGCTTCAGGTGAGGCCTGGGTGTTTGCATCTCGAACAGCACCCAAGTGACCCTGGTGCTGGTAGTTTGGGGACCATCTTGTGAGTGTTAAATCCTTTATCTGCTTCCTGGAAAACATTACTACGTATATGATCTCCATAGAGGGTAAAGCTTTTCCATGAGACATTCCTGGGAAATTTTTCTAGCTTTCTCGGTTCACTTTGCAGCTTTTCTTTGCTGTCCAGCGTCAAAGGGAATGTTGTGTAATGGTGAAACTGGGTATTTCTGTGACACTTAAACCTACTGGGCTTTTGATAACCATTCCATCAACTAGTTATTTTCACCTTATTCTTTATCAATAAAATTCTCTTTTCTACCTCCTCAGCTTCTGTTGACTGACTTCTTGTTAACTTTTTGCATGGTCTTATGATGTCTGGGAATCTCTTAGACAAGCACAAAAATGTCTAATATCTTTGAGTGATAAGAGAGGTATAAGAGCTTTGTAAGACAGGTATAAGAACTGGAAGCTGAAATAGTTTTCCCATTTTTTTTCTGATAAACATCATCATAGCTAGAAGTGATAGAAAGAACAAAAAAATTCTAGATGGAAATAAAAGTCAACAGTATAGAGACTTGTGTGTCCTGAGTCCATCTAGTTTCTTCAAATAATGTTTGTTTTTATGTGACAAGTGAAATCTCATTTACAATGTCTTATAAACCTGGAAAATTATGGATCTGAGAATTTCATTCTTTTTTAACTTCAAACATCAGTTCTAAAGCCTCTAAAAGGCATGTTTCCTTTTTACATAGTGTAGGACCTTATAATTTATAGAGGGATCTGGGAAGAATTCAGTTTAGAGTAGCATGTGCAATGTCAGGTAATGGGTATAGATCAGCTCAGGAAATTTCAAAAGTGAGGTAGTTGGGAAAGTACTGAGCAATTTGGGGAAAAGCATTCTATAGCAGATAAAGTCATTAAAAATGGACAAGAATTAGACAGACACTGGGAAGAAATTCCAGATGGTACAACTGCAAAACCATAGGAAGGGGAGGGGGTGATAAAGGATTAATTTGACAATAGTGGGTATTTTGTCTAGGAGGAATTTTCAAGATAAAATAAGGAAGTCAGTTTAGAATGTTTAGAATTTTTCCTTTGGAAATGAAAAGTTTTTAAGCAAGGTAATGAATGAAATGTCCCCTTAAATATTTTAGGAAGATTGGTTTAATGCTGGGCATAGACGGAATTCATTGAGAAGAGGAGATACTACATATGAAACTAGAGACTCCAGGAGGCTGAAGTTTTTAGTTCATTAGGCCGCTCCAACAAAATACCACAGACCGGGTGACTTAAACAGCACACATGTAATTGTAGAGTCTGAGAAACCTCAGACATGTCAGAAGATCTGGACAGATAAGGGTACACCTCTAGTTGTCAGACCTTTACCTTCTTGATGTGGTCTCACGTGACACAAAGAAAGCAGTACTTAAGTTCCAGTCGCCATTCCCCGACCGTGACCTTTCAGTGTATAGCTCCAGTGGCTTCCACAGGCCCAGCCCCTGACTCTGTCACACTGAGGCTTAGAGATTTGCACATATGAATTTGGGGGACTTCAAATATTGAATAGCAACTGGACAGACACTGGGTATAAGGGTGGGGTGTACCAATGGTGGGTGTTCCACCAAGGAGAGGACAACAATCTTTTTGGCTTGACGTAATGACGCTCTGGAGCGGGAAAGATTAGACAGAGAAAACTCATCAGATGTGGGTGTCTGGCTTGGGAAAATAAAGGGAAGTTTTTGGTGTGTTAGTGTGGAAATGAGTGAGATTGAAAGATTATGGAGATACGGTGACTCTGGATGGAAAGAGAGAGGATGTTGTGGGTGATGACGAGTTCCAGGTAGAACCTTCCATCAAATAGGCAGACGACCACAAATGTAGTCTTACAGTGACCTCGAAAGGGAGAAGAAAACCCACAGAAGAGCAATTTTAAAAGATGAAGAGCGAGAGGCCTTGGAAGAAACCTTATATTTTTGAATGAATTCAGCTAAATTGAATGAGATACACGGCTAGTCTAGTGCCATGGAGGTGAGGGCAGTGCCCTTCCTAAATATGAATGGAAAGGAAGTTGAGCACAACCAGGAACATTGAAAATAAGAACGGACTTGGTAGTTAAGTCAGAGTGAACAACCTCAAGGATGTTCAACATTTTGACGGAAATCTAAATATAAGGGTGAAACACTTCAGTGGATTTGGTTGCAGAAGTTTTCCAGGATCTCTGAGACTTCATGGCTATACAAAAGAAGTCCTTTTCTGGCCATTGGGATCAAGCTGTTAAATAAGCAGGTTCTTAAGGTAGAAAAAGGTCATCTGTTTTCTCCAATTCAATATACACAAATTTAGCTTATTATTTCCATGTCTCCCGTATCCCTAATGGAATGCTTAGTTCCTTGAGTCTGGGCTTTGCACAATTTTTTTTTTTAATTATTATTTTCTTGTGGTTTCTGGCACATTGCCTTATACATGGCGGAAACTCAGAAAATAACTGTTGAATTCCCCATATCCTTAATCCTGTGGGAAAAAAAACAGTTTGAGTCTGAAGATGAGGCAGGGAAAATGATCTTAGCAAATTAAAATCCAACCAGGACTCCTCCTCTGGGGAGCCCAGCCTCTGTGAAAAGAAGCCAGAGATTCAATAACAGCCAATTCAGAGGCAACCTCTGTATCATCCTCAGGTTTTAACCCCCGTAGCAGGTCTCACAGCTTCTGTTCTGTTCACCTCAAGACTATTCTTCACGCAGAATCTTCAACACCAAAACTATTTCAAAATGTCCACTTCAGATTTACAAGTGCAGAAATTTCCCACACTGTTCAGGTAAGGTCACAGAAGAAAGGGATTCAAGAAGGAATATGTCTTGAACATTTCCATCTGGGAGTCAGGGGGCTTAACTTCTGCTCAGAACCTGCCATGGGAGAACTCAATGTAGAACGAGTCAGCTGCCTTTTTCAGGAATCAAGTTTGCCGTCTGGCAGATGGGATTGACTCCAGGTTTTCTGACCACATTCCAACATGCTAGAGAAACATGCCTGAGTAATTCACAGAGGTAAAAAGCACACAGCAAGAGTGGAGATTAACACAAATAAGGGAAAAAATCTATCTAGGAGCATTTTGTTACTCAGAAAAGCATTCTCCTATAGAGTCTCTTTCTGTTGTTTCTTTAAAACTACTACTATGAAAAATTTCCTTATATAGAAAAGGCAAAATAATTTTATATGAACACCCATGTACCTATTTCCTACATTCTATTGTTAACATACATTTTGCTCACTCTCTCTTCTCTTTCTTTCTTTCTTTCTTTCTTTCTTTCTTTCTTTCTTTCTTTCTTTCTTTCTCTTTCTTTCTTTCATTTGTTTCTTTCTTTGTTTCTTTCTTCCTTTTTGTACATACCTTCCCATCTACTCATCTTCTATCCAGTGTGAATTATTTTGTTTTCCTCATCCCTTTGAACATTCCACCTTTGAACATTTCACTGCAGGTTCATACGAAAGTTAGAGACTGTTACCATTTATTCTTTAAGACAATAGCAAATTCGGAATCCATGCCGTTTGGGGTGACTTCTGAGTGGGATTCTTTTCCTACAGTATTGAAATAGAGTACTTTCTAAAAGCTTACATCAACTAAATAAAGTGAAGTATTAAAAGAGGAAGACTGAATTAAAAAGCATAAAGTGTGGATTCAGATCAATGATGTCCACCAAAGTAGTCTCCAGCAGAGGTTTATCCTTATTCCCCTATTGTTATTGCAATAGTATTTTGGGGATATTTTTCTTCTGGAATTCCCCTCAGAACTGTCTCGCAAGAAAACCGGCTGCATTGCTCCTGGCTAGGCCACACACTGATTGGACTTGTAACCAGCACTTCTCAAAGCCACGCTCCTCCCACCTTACTCCCTTTTATTCCATCTGTGGTTCTTTTTACCAGCCGTGAGCTTGTGTGGGCTGAAGTAGCAGGTGTGGATTCTCTGAGGTTACAGATGTTTAAGGAGAGACTTTCAGTGACCATGAGCTTTTCCTGTCTCACTCTGTGATGCTGAGTAACTCACTGTCAGGTACCTGGCCTCAGTTTCCTCTTCTGGAATATGTGGCCAAGCATTTTACCCCGCTGTGAACTTCTCTGGTTGAAGTGAAAGAGAAGAGAGAATGAAAAAGGAGGAGAAGGAGTAAAAAGGGAAGAAGAGGAGAAGGGAAGGGAGAAGAAGAAGGGAAGGGAAGGGAAGGGAAAGGGAGGGGAGGAGAAAAGCGAAGGGAAAAGAAAGTGAAGGGAAGAGGAGAGGAGAAAGAGGAGAGGAGAGGGGATGAGAAGGGAGGAGAGGGCATGAGAAGGGAGGGGAGGAGAGGGGAGGAGAGGAGAGGAGAGGGGATGAGAGGTGAGGAGAGAGGAGAGGAGATGAGAGGAGAGGGGATGAGAGGGGAGGAAAGGAGGGAAGAGGAGAGGAGACAGGAGAAGAGAAGAGAAAGAAGAAAATTCACAGGGATCCTTAGGAATATAAAACCCTTGTAAATACTGTATATGAAATACATGGGCATTATGGTTCTAACTATATTTAAATAAAGAATGAAGGTAGAAGACTGGAGTAAGTAAAAAGTGAAGGAAAAAGACTGGAAAGAAGTACAATAAAGCAGTAGTCTGACAGAATTATAGTTGTATAATTTCTTTTTCTTGTTTCCAAAGTCTTTTATAATGTAATATCATCTATATCACGGAAGAATGCATTGGAATTGAGCATTTCACGTTTTTATCATTTTCAGACAAAAAGCAAGAAGTGGGTTTTTGTAATTTTTGTTTTAGTCTTTTTGAGGCTGGTTTTCACTGTACAGTTTAGGCCTTGAACTCACTTTTGTAGCCCAAGCTGGTCTTGAACTTGAAGCAATCCTGCTGCCTCAGCCTCCTGAGTGCTGGGATTACAAGTGTGTGCCACCACTCCTGGAGTCAGGAAATGGTTTCTGAAGCACGTTATTGAAGCAACAGACAACCAGCCATTTGGGAGAGAAATATCATAGAGAATGAAATATCATAGAGATGAGACTCTGTTTCTAATAGTAGTGCCGACTGTTGATTTATACCTTCTGTATCCTTATATCACTCATTTGCTTTGCATCTCTGGGTAACAGCTGGAATTTCTCAGACGTAGTGAGACTATTTAATGTCAATAATTCTTGATGATCTTATCACTTTTGAACTGAAAGAGGATTTTAGGAGGTTAGAATAACTGTTTGTCAACCTGCTAACAGCTATCATCAGCACAGTACCGCTCTCAGCAGGATTAATGGTGAGTCCCAGAATAGAATGTCCAGCCTACACATGGAGGACACAGCTTATTTGAGCAGGAAGGTGGGTGGAGTGTGGAATGGCCAAAGACCCAGTTTAAACCAACAGAGAGGTCGCAGCCAGTATTGACGATAAGCAAGCTCCAAAAAGACACAGCTTTTAGACGCTTTGTGCTGAATGTTTCTCTTTTAACATTTTTCCCCACTGCCCTTTCCCAAGCATTGAATATACATGGGAATTTTATTTCTAAGCTAGTTCTCTCTCCTACAGGAAAATTTCAGAAGTTGATAGTTATAAAAAATGAATGTCTTAAAAGTTCTGTTTGGAGCAGGTGACAGGAGTGGAAGAAGCTGGCAGAGCTTGGCTTGGGGACAGCGCCAGTGAAGCAGCACCTGCTTGATTCAATTTTGTGCACTTGACAGTGTCATCCTTTGTGTCCTTTGTGTGTACTTACTGTCCTTAACAGCAGTTCATGTGGGTGCCAAACGCTTACCTTCTGTGAGCACGTGATGTGGTACCAGTGCAGCCCCATACTAAAATCGTTATTTCAGAAACATTTCCAGCAATGATACAGACTGAGGCCGAGGAAAGAAGTGATCTGCTTTGTCTCTGCCTCTGCTTACTCACAACAAGCATGTAGGAGTAAGTAGTCCACGCCAACCAAAAAGAAAAAAGATAGGGCGCTCACTGGAGGGTGAGGCAGCGCAGCCCACAAAGGGTGACTGAGACCAACAGTCTGGGGCTGGAGGCTGGAGTCTTGGATTTGGCTACAGCCTACCTTGGTCCCGAGTTGCAAAACAGTCCTCCTGCCACTGCCCACACATAGAGACAAATGCTTCGACAAATCCCATGTTGCTTGATCTCGTAGATTAGAAAACTCTACTTCTCAGATTTAGAAAATGTTTAAAGGCAATTTGCCTTCCCTGTGGACATTTGGACAAAACAGAACAAAAACTCACCCACAAGGAATGACAACGGCAGGTCTCAGCTGTGTGTTTGGCGATGGCCTCAATTCATGCTTCCTGTGAAGTGTGAGAACTACAAGCTAAGAAACCAACTTAAGAACAAGCCTCAGGATCATTGAAACCCTTGAGGTCCTTGGCAGAAGGAAAACTGAAAATGCTCTGGGTGAATTTTCACAACTTAGTTCTCAGGAGACTTCACCAGAATGATCCACTACAGCTCACAACTAGACATTTCAATCATGTGTGGAAAGACACCAACCATAAGAGAGAATCAGTAGACCCAGCAAAACCCAAGGCAGACCTCAGAATTGCAACACTTGGAAAGACACTCAAATGTTTGTTCAAATTACTGAAGAAATAAAATCTGAAAGTCATAGTGAAAGAGCAAGGGTGCATTTAAAAGATTTGAGAAAGAACGAAGTAGACTGTGAAATAGAAAATATAGAATGCTGAAATTAAAAACTCAATGGATGAATAAACTGCAGATTAAAAAAGCAGAAAAACCCAGCAAAGATCTGAGGATTAAACGACTGTTATGGTTTATATCTAGATCTGCCCCTAAAGCCTCATGTACTCATTGGTGGGGCTTTAGGGAGAAGACTGGGGTTGGGAGCTAAATGAGACGCTGGGAGGTGGAACCTGTTGGGAGGAAGTGAGTCACTAGGGCTGTGGCCTGGAAAGATGTGACTGCCTCTTGCCTCTTCCTTTACCCTCTCTCTGCTTTCTTGTGTTCTTGCCTGATGATGCTTTTCCTCTGCCATGCCCTTGGCCATGCTGCACTGTCTTGGAGCCGCAGACCATGGACTGTAACCCCCACAGACTTAGAACCAAAGTAAACTTCTCTCTCCTCCTCTACATTGAGGGTGTAGGGCATTTTATGCTGGCAACAGGGAAAGTCGCACCGGAACACAGCTGAAAATTAATGACAGGAAGATTTGGGAAACTTACCAAAGAGATAAAGACATAGGAACTATACAGGGCTGATTTGGATATAGAGAAAGTAGCCCAAGTAGATCCGAGACACACTAACTAAGACTTCCAGAGCACAGAACATGAAGATCTTGTAGATGAATAAAAGAGGATATTAATTACACACGACCTTTACTGAGACAACTACCAAATGACATGCTGTAGCAAAAACGATTGACTCCAGAAGGAAAGCATGATGTGATAAAAACAAAGTTGGGCCAAGAAATTGGGGAACATGCTCATACGTCTAAATAAGTAGTAGCGATGAAATTAATAAAAGTAATGTATTAGCTGGATTAATACCAACCTTATTGGTGGTAAAATTAAAATGAGAGGAAGTGAAGGAGAAGCCAGGAATAACACATTTTCAACCCTTTTGTTGACTGGAGGATCTTAACATTAATTTCAGATTTTCTTAAGCTAATTACCATGCCAAAAAATTTAGATGTAACCACTTTAAAGAATAAGGTAGTTTCTAAGCTGGAGGCTAATTAATACAAAATGGAAATAAATTTGATCACTCCCATGGAAGAAACAAAGAAACAAACATAAAAAGGAAGCATCAAATAAGATGATAGGAAACACGGTCATAGTTATAAATAATCAAAATATTATAAATGCAGTAAAATACAGCGTTAAATTATTCTAACCTTATGTAATTTTTCTGAGACAATAAATACTTCTCCAAAAGATTCTGAACCTTTTGAGAACTCACCTTCAAATGTCTTCAAGACATATCATTTCTGTTATCGTTTAAACCAAAGAGTAAAATGTTGCTGTAGCCAGGGAGAAGAAAGTTCATTGTTTATGAAAACTGTCACTAACCCACATCATGGGGCACTGCTGATGGAAGTGAAATATTTTCTTGGATTAAGAGGAAAGACTTGCTAAAAGTTATCTAAGACTTTTAGATCCCCCCCCCCAAAAAAAAGCAATGGTAATTCAGTTTTGGGGTCCATGGGATTAATTCAAATGTTTTATTGTGTAGTAGCTAATTGGCCAATTCATGCAACAATTATTAAGAAAAAAATGTATGCCTGGCACCAGTCATAGTTGCAATGTTCTGACCTTTAAGTTGTACTCTTACAGCTACTTAGCAACATGCAAAAAGTGCCAGAGGCCGACGGTCAGTCCCAGCTTGAAGAGGATCAGCTAAGCCCAAGGATTCAAGATCAGCCTGGGCAACACTGTGAGACTCTGTCTCAAGAGAAAGAAATAACAAAACCAAAACAATGTGTGGAAGCGTACACTGAGAAAAGAATGAGCTGCAGAAACAAATTTCATTGCCCAAAGAGAGAGAAGAGCAGCCTTCAGTCCTGCATTCGGGATGTGTCCCTCTGGTGGGCTCTGGTGCTTTGATGGCCTTCTCTGTCTGCTGCTGCGCATCCATTTAGTGATGGCTAGAGTCAGAATGTCGGAGCTGAAAGAACTGGTGGGGTTTCCAACCCCTCAAACTGTTGTTGAGACCACAGTAACTAACTACCCCACCACACACACACCTGAGGCCAGCATTACAGAGTTGCAGGACACAGCTAAGATCTTCTTCGCTTTCCTGTATGTCTAATCCTAGGTTACCTACAGAAATTCTATTCCATTTCTCCTGTCCCAGCGGACTTAAAATCCACATGCATGATTTAAGTGAATGAAACACAGGCACCAATGCACACAGGGCCCTTCAGGTAAATGGAAGCAGAAAAGTCATCCTCACTGTCTTCCCTGGCTCTCAGCGGCACGGAGTTCTCTGTTAAATCTCCCCACTCTTTTGTACTCCAAGTTCAGTTTCCTTCAATCTGAAAAGAGGAGATTTTGCCCTTCCCAGGTATGTGATAGAATATTTGAGAGGCCCCTCACTTTTCTCCTTTCTAAGTGGGATTTCCTATCCTTGCAGAAACTGAAGAGGTCAGACAAAATGTTGCTTTTCCTTCATCCATCTGAGACATATACGATAACAGCTACGTATTTTTCCACCTTACACTGCACCCCTAAGAACCTATGGGATCATTTTTAGTGACCCGTTAGGTACGACTGAATGCTTTTAGTCCAAGAAAGTGAATGAACAGCAGTTGGCTGACATAGTTTCTCAGACTTTGCATCTGGATCGGATACACAATCCCCTTGTAAAAAGAAGCTAGGGCCTTTCAGGCAACTCAAGTTAGGCAAAAATCATCTTTTTATGAACTCAAATACTGTGCTGTCATAGTAAATATGAGGTGGTTTACGGTCACAGGGCACATGGATTGGTTCATAAAGGCAGACTCCTGCAGCTCAGCTGGGTGCCTTGATATTTGACTCTTTGGATGGAGTTTGGCCCAGTGGAAGTGTTTGCCAGTGATTTCCATCAGGGTAGAAAAACAGGACTTACAGCTCATAAATTCTCTCCATGGCCATGTGTGGGGGTGGAGGTCACTATGGTAGGACCCGGGGGAAGGGCCAGAAGACACAGCTTAGAGGATGCTGAAGGATTTCCATCAGGATAATGTTTCTTCAGTTTTTGAATCTGTCTTTCACACTGGACATTTTTATAGGGGCATTCGATCCCAGGATGTAATGGAGATCAGAGCTGGGAAGGAGAGGGCTGCCATGGCAGGAATTGGATAGGGTTACTGTCCCCCTCCGCCCACTGTCCCTCATGTGTGCTCTGGCGCCCAAGCCGGTGACAGGATGTGAAATGTTTGCAGGATGGCCCAGGTTGTCTGCCTGTGGCAGACATGTTTGTCCTTGCCTCCTCTGGCTTGTGCCCGCTGAGGTTCCGTCTGACATGTCGCCTTGAGCAGGACAGGAGCTCAGTAAACATGCAGGGGGCAGGAGCTCCTTTTTCACTAGAGACACAGCCAAAGTTACCCCTTACATATTTCCAAGGAACAAAGGGTGGGGATGCTGGTAAAGAGGGAAGAGTGAAGTCACATCTGTCATTCGTTTGAATTTTTAGGTATTTTGACAAGGTCCCAACAGGGGGTTTTGCTGGAGGATTTACTGTTGATAAGGACATTTGCAGCATAAGTTTGTCAGCTGTGGGCTTCTCCTGTAGCTGAGTTCTCTGTCCCAGTGAGAGCTCACGCAGTGAGCTCCGCTTCAGAGGTAACCGCCTTCCTTTGTCACTACCGGACAGGATAAGCACATCCACTTTGTGCTCTCTGTCACCCTCTCCCAGCCCCCTTTGAAACTGTCAGACTGGCAAAGTTCACAACTTTGTCCTTCTGCTGCTTGTGTGAGTGAAATGCCTGCTTTTTGGTGTAGTTTCCCCTTTTCTGTCGGAATTCTTCAGTGGCTCCGTGCTGGTGGGATGTCTGACATGATGTAGCCAATGCTTTGGGAAATGATTCTGGCCTGGCTGATTCTCAAGGAGAAAACTTGAAAGAAAATCAACCCCAGAGGGAAGGAAGGCTGAAGTCTAGTGTTACCTCCCAAGACTGCTTGAAGGTGGTGGATGCAACCACGCAGCTGCACCCAAAGCTCAAGATTCCCTGCAAGAGGGCAGTGGGTCCCCATGCTGGCTGCTCATTAGAATTACCTGGGGAGCTCGTAAATACCATTGTGCCTGCTTAGTCCCCTGAGACTTGTATTTTATTGGCCTAAAGTGGGATCCAAGGCATCTGTGCATCATTTAAAAGCTCCCAGGATGATTCCATGGCACCTGGAGAAATGGGCACCTCTGCCTGAGATGTGTTATAAGCAGGAATGAAGGAGAGGGAAGCAATTTGGTTTTGGTTTCTTGGTGAGTCTTTTATACCCCTCCCTCACCCCCATGGTCTAAACATTTTATGGTTCTGTACTTTACTGGACAACATGGGTCGAACTGAAGTTCGAATTTCATTAATATTTCCTTGGGGTATAAATGTGAGGATTATTTTTTACTTTTGGTTTCCCTATCTTACAAGAAAATATTTTAAAATGTGTTCCTGAGGTGCCAAGTTACTTTAGCTTAAAACTATATTTTACAGAAGGCATTTATACTGTAGTTTTACTCTGAGTAAAATAGCAATATAATATTCAGTTGTTTAGTGGTACCTTTCCAGGATATTTAGCAATGCAGCTATACTGTTATTGTTCCCAAACAAAGCCAGTTCACTTCCTAATGGTCATAATCAGCAAGTCATAATGGGTATGCTAAACCCAAAGTGGACACCTGTGTTGCAAAAAAAAACATTTTTTCATCTCACTGTTAAGAGTCCTGAGTGTGATCATTGTATTATGACTATTAGGGGGATGTTTGCTCTAGGGAAATACCCATGGAGGTATTTAGGGATGAGAGGTCGTGCCACTTCCCTCTGAAATTCTTCAAGGAGAGTATTTGTGCACACAGAAGCAAAGGCAGCAAAGGGGGGGATTCTAGGTGAAGAGTATACTATTGCTAGTGTGACTTTACTATTACTTTGAAGTTGTTCAAAATAAGAATTCAGGGACTCAGAGAATTACTAAGGAAAAAGTTGGCAGTCCAGCTGTAGTAAACTAACAAACAGCTGAGCGCAGGAGCACAGCACACCTATAATGCTGGTTACTTAGGAACCTGAGCAGGAGGATCCTAAGTTTGAGCCGGGACTGGTCAGTTTAACAAGACTCTGTCAAAATAAAGAAATAAAGAGGGCTAGGGATATAACTTAGTTGTTGAGCACCTCTGGGTTCAATCCCCAGGATGAACGAACAGGAAGTGCTACATTCAGTGTTCAGAGAACATTAATTGTAAGAGAGCTACTCTAGCCTTCAGTCCTGTGGGAAACCCTCCAGGGAACTGAGAGTTAAAGAACCAGTGTTCAAGGCTGTGGAACAAAGAGAACACACCTGGAAACAGGAAGGTGAAAAGTCAGCTCACCCATCCAAGACTGTGTCTGAAGTAAACATGGAAAAATATCAAATCTAGTACATAAGAGGTTATTTATATCATTTGTATGATATATATCATACGTATCTGTAGAAATGAAAGGGGGGAAAGTTTGGCCTTTCAAAAACCTGCCTATCAACCCATCCTTACTCTTAGTATTATCCGCAATTTCATCTCTGATTTCAGAGAATAAGTGTTTTGGTTTTGTGAGAGTGTCAGACAAATATTTCTTAAAACGTACCTGAGATTTTGTTTGTTACACTTTTCCTCCAAAATGCACCTTTGTCATCTCTTCCTATTTAGGGCCTATTCATTTTCTTTAATTTTTTTGGTGTTATTTTAGAAATGATGCTGTTTTTTTTCCTGTTGACTCATTCTTGAATGTTTCAGGTTTTACTCTGGCTTTTGATTTGCTGAAAAATTAGTGTCTGACTTACCTCGGATAAACAGGAGGTCGAGCTAATGAAAAATCCATTCTAATTAAGTGATTCAGCAACTGCCAGAGAGGAGAGAGGTCAGATCTCAGTGTACCCATCAGGGAAACATTTTTGGGCAGCCTCCGACCCCTGCTCTCTCTTGGAAATGTGCTGGGCTGGGTGGCTGCTTCCTGTGCGTGCTTTTGTCTGTTAGGGGTTTCTTGTGTTTGGTTGTTTTAGTTTGGGTTAGCAATGCCCTTGCTTTGGATCTACCATTTGAATTTGCCTGACTTACCATTTACATTGCTGCCTTTCCTTCAGGGTGAATTAGCATGTCCTAAGGATTTTCCACTATCCGGATGCAAACATGGCTGTGATTGAGATTCTCAGTGGTAATCTATGTGTCCTATGATTTTTATTTTCCCTAAATCTAAGGAGATTTAAATTGTGATGTACCTCTTGTTCATCATACCACACTGTTTGAAGAAACTTACCTATTTTATACCCCTAGGTACCACCCCTTGATATGAGTCACCTCTTCTATACCCACGGTAGTACCTGGAACCTGAACCTGTCTGTCACTCTCAGTCCTGTTCCTTTCTGAAGGAGGGCTTCCCAGTTTCTCCTTCTTTGGTTTGTTTTGCATGAGATTACAGAATGGACATAAGAAAGAGAAAGTCTAACAGAGACAAAGGCATTTTTCACTTTGTAATTTCACCCTTGACTTTTATGCTTATAAAATACCTCTGTGTTGGCTACTACTGCATGTATGGTTCTGTTTTGTTCAGCACATTTAACTCTTTATAGATCCAAATCTACTTCTGTGCCTAGTTTCAGGTCCCAATGACACTGCATTGCTTACCTCAGTGTTCGTTTCAGCACCTTCTGTTGAATGTAAATATCTTTCTTGTCTTCATCGTTTTTCTGTAAAGTTACCATATTGATTCTGTAGAGGAAAAGTGTCTTGTTTGATATTAGGCCAGAAAAATCGATGCCTCTGCCCATGTTCTGTTACAATCACAAAATACCCGACTGAGTAACTTATAAAGAATAGAGATTTATTTAGCTCATAGTGCTGGAGCTGGAAGCCCAGGAGTATGATCTCTAGCATCTGCTTAGATTCTGTTAAATTCTCGATGTATCAGGAGAGAAAGGATATCACATAATGAGACACACCAAGCCAACTAGTTCAGGCCTGTCTTCTTATAAAGCCACCAATGTCATCACAGGGCCTTACACTCATGACTTCATATAATCTTAACTATGTCCCAAAGACCTCAACTTAAATACCTCCACATATAAATTTGAAGATTAACTTCCTGCTGTAGGAATTTTAGGGAGACACATGAAAACCACTGCAGTCCACCTGTAAGTAAGTTCTTCCATAGCCAACCATCAACCTGAGAAATCTTTTAATAAGATCTAGAGTCCTTTGAGCTAAGATGCTTCCTGTGTGAAATGAGACAACAGAAAGGAGACAGGGAAATCTCAGGGAACGTGCCATCAATGACACCAGGCCATGTAGCCTACACTCTTCCACTGAGCTGTCTCTTCAGTTGTTGAGCAAAATCGGTGTAAGTGAGATGAATTTAGAGTTTAATGAGACACCCCTCTACACAGAGCAGGTTATGTTTTTCCCTCTGACTGTTCTCATTTCGTTGCTATGTGAACCACATGGTGGGTTTATATGAGCAAAGTCTTTGGGTCTGTCTTCCTGGAGAGGGGTGAAGAGAAGGTCAGGCAGAAGAGGCCCAGTAAGGAGACACAAAGATTCATTCTGTGCTCAGGAAGCCGTAAGTGTTTTGGATCAGCAGAAGCGCAGATCATGAGCTGGGGAGATGTGGATGATGGTGATGGAGAAGTAGAAGGGCTGGGGATTTACCTCAGTGGCTTAAGCACCTGCCTGGCAAGCATGAGGTCATGAGTTTGATCCCCGGTACCAAAAAAAAAAAAAAAAAAAAGAAAAAAAGAAAAAAAAAAGAGAAGTAGGTACCCCGGGACCAATTCAAGACGACTGGGAATTCCAGACTGCGATATCTGTACATTATTTGCAGAGCAGCTGGGTGCCGTTGAATGGTTTTAAGTAATGCTACTTCATGGGCCTTGGAGAAGAGGAATTTGGTACACTTAGAAGCAGGATGACATGGAGTAGGGAAAGATTATTTATGAGGATGTTTCCACAGTTTAGTTTCCAGAGAATAAAGTGCAGAGGAGATGCGAGTGGGCAGGATGGTGGCAGGAAGTGTCTTTTGTTCATTCCAACAGAATTTGAAAGCCTGAAGAGGCATTTTATTTTCCTAAATGAAAAACAAACCATTCCCTTTGGAGAGAAGGCTGAGCGTGGCTCTAAGTAGATTGCCCTGGAAGGTTTGGGAACTTGACAGTTCCTAAGCCAGCCCCACTCCGTGCGGAAGCCAGTAATCAGCTCTGTGCCACAGGAGGTTTGCACAGATCCACAGTGAGCAACCTTCCTATGACAGTGTCACAGAGATAACAGCACCACACAGGGCTTGGTGGCTGTCAAACGTCAGCTTCGGTAATGACTGTGTCTTGTCAAACTTTGCAAATTTTCCATTCTTCTTGTGAGGACTCCTATTTTCTCATGTTTTATTTTTTAATAAGCTTGATACATTATACATTGCTCACTGGCTACTAAAACTGGAACCAGTAGAGCAATAACTGGCAATTACCTCCTGAGTGCTATGAATTTCCCTGCTACTTTTCTGGAACTGGTGGAAGCCTCAGCGCTTTCCAAACCAAGCAGACTTTGGCCTTGAACTTTCAACGGGGCTAACAGATTTCTAAGTCTCTGTCTCTTTTGGCACATAGTCTGGCTACTCAATAGAAACTCTCAGGAAAGTAAAACAATCCTCTCTGGTCAAATGGTCATGATGTCCTGTTTATGAAGCAAGAAATCCCTAAGAATATTCGTTTTCTCTTGAACCTGATTTTTCTTTGTGCATTCATATATCCTGGTGATGAGATCAGTGGCTCTGTTCCTTTAGGTTGTTGTCTAATTTTTTTGTAGGCTTCTCTCTGGAACTCTGTAATTCCTATCCAAAAGGGGTATCAAAGGAATAAAATTCTTTCTAAATATCATTTTAGGGAAACTTTGATAAAATGTAGACAATTAAGCCAGCAGCCTACTAACAGCTTCAAAAGACTGTATCTGAGAGGGGGAAGGTCTTGAAAGAAGTTAAGAATGAAGAACCTTCAAGGTAATAATCATTGTCTCTGCCCTTTCTGATGATTCCTTTGCATTCCATTTCATTCTTTCCTATCTGTGTCCTCCAGTTCCCCAAAACTTGGGTGATCCTCCTTTGGTCTCCAGCCTTGACTCCACTTTATCTGATCTCATGCATCACTTTAACCTGTCCCTTACCTGCCTTAACCCCCCTACCCTCCCAGAAGTGTAAAATCAATCCATTAAGGGTAAAATCAGTCCACTACGCGGAAAATCACTGCATACAAGTACACAGTTCACATTCGGTATTGTTACATAACTTTAGAGCTTGCGGCAAGTAGCAGGTTTAATGGTCACCATAGTTTGTCAGTAGTTCAGCTGTACTTAAAACTACTGTTATTACTAAAGGTACTACTTTAACCAGGATGTCACATGTTATGAAGTTTCTTCCCTCTCCTCCCACAAAAAGAATGAAGAACTTCAAAATAGATTTTTGACACCTTAGTATTATTTCATGTGTCTAGGTAAAAGTCTAGAAGTAGTGATAAAGGAGTCAATTAGCTGGTCAGGTGTATGTTGAAAGAAGATTCTTTAAAGCAAAGAGTTATGTGCAAATGTATGAGGGGAATTTGAACATTCATTCAGAATTTTAAGATACGGATTTTAAGATTTATAATGTAATATGATCTGCACAAGTTTAGAGAAGCCTGAAAGAGCCAAGGGTACAGAAGGCCTTAGGCATTGTTTTGACTGAGAGAAAGCAAAACAGTGTCACCAAGGTCATGCTTATGATGCCATCGTGAAGCCTGCTGATGATAGATGCTGTACACCATGAGGGAGTGAACCTTGGAGACACATACTTCTCTTCCTTGCAGGTTCTTTCAAAGTGGTGCCATCCTAGTGCCACACATGTCACATGCTCAGTATGTTCCTTGCTGCCAAGGTATTAAAAAGAGGAGCTGCTTTAGGTACAAGCTCAACTTTCATCAACCTAGTCCTGTATTTCAAATGTGCCTTTGAGCCAAAGCATGTGTGTGCAAAATCCGCTTCTCATGTCTAAGACTTTCATTCTTTGTCTTCATCATAATACACCCTTGTCAGTCAAGGTCTGTCTTATTTTCTCATCACTGAGACAAAATACCTGACACTAAAGTTAAAGGAGGAAAGTTTTACTTGGCTCACAGTTTGTGGAGGTTTCAGTCCACTGGTGGCTGCCTCCAAGGCAGCGTGGCACATGGCAGAGGGGCATCACAGAGAAGAAATGGTTCATGGCAGGCAGAAGGCAGCAAGGCAGAAAGCAGCAAGCAACAAGCGGAGACCTTCTTCCTGTCCCTTTTATCCTCTCCAGGTTACCCAACCTCATAGTGGAGAGCATCTATCCCCAGGGTAGTCTAGCCTTAATTCTAGTATCACACTGTGAACCAACCCCAGCATGACATTCCTCATCTCAGGATCACACACCCTAGATCTAGTCATTTCCAAAAAGCCCCACTTTTGACTATAGGAAGCTTTGAGGGGACATCTGGACACAAGCCATAGCAAGGTCCAAAGATCTATTTCATGCAACTTCACCAATATGATCTATATTACCTATATTTAGTATTTCCTTTGAAAGTTCCTTTTTTCTTATTATCTAACGTAAAGATTCCTACGCACCATTGCAGGTCTCACACTCATCTACCCAACTAAGCTGCATGCTTTGCCAAAGTAGAAATTCCGTCCTAATCTTCTTTATATCCCCGTGCACAAAGCAACCAGTTGGTGGACACTTACTATTCATTTATACTTAATTTTATTGCTGCCTCATTGGCGATTGCTATATTTTGTTCTTAATAATTTTAACTTTCCCTTGGCTGACCATGGCACTTGTAAACTAAGCAGCATGCATGGAGTGGCAAAATATTATCGTAGCATTGATCAACCTGGCTTCTTTCCAAAAGAATTCTCAAGGCAATGCATGTCAAAAGTGGTTTTAGGGAGGCTCTTGGTACTTCAATCTCAGTGGTTATTTTTTGATACTGTTACCTCTGCAGTAAATTATTTGTAAAGAAAGTCCCAATCTATAAATCACTGAAACATTTCATCTCTCCAGTACTCTCCTTGCTGGCTAAAGAGACAGTACTAAACCCAAATGACTCTATCAGGGAGGTCTACGGAACTTTTCCAAGTATAAATGGAGACAGGGAAAGGTACAACTCACACTTTACCCCACCCAGCATCAAACACTGTTGTGTTTGAGAAGTAAAAATGGATGCAGTGGATTGGGCTAAAGGGTTTCCAGTTCTTTATATTTGTCTTTGCCTGCAAAGAATGTCTGCCTTGAGAAAACCTAGTCAGTATCTATCTGTTTTTGGAAGCTAAACTATAGTTCTTTCCCTTCAGCAGCAAAGAGGATTAGAATAAATTGTCTTTCTAGACAAATAGCCTGTTAGTGCCCTGTGGATTTCTGGTCCTCTGGGTCCA